>PVIR01013990.1:0-41154 GCA_004026965.1 Petromus typicus | reverse complement strand
AACAATACTGGGTGTGGAGACCCACACCCAGCAGCAACCAGTACCACATACCACAGTGCCGGGCGTGGTGGCTCACGCCTGTAATCCCAGCACTCGGGAGGCAGAGGCAGGAGGATTGTGATGTGAGTTGGAGGCTGAGCTCAGGGCCAGCCTGAACCACAAAAAGCGAGACCCTGTCTCAAAAAACCTAAAAAAAAATAAAAAATAAAAAAAGAAAACATTTCATGGACTAACCAAGAACTATTCCAGCCTATTATAATTTAATAACTTTTGGTTTTTAATTTGTATCTTTTTCTGTCTTAAGATTACAGATAAGGTTCAGCACATAACATTTAAAAAAAAAAGCAAGAAATTTTTTGAAAGAATTATCTGTAAGTGGCAAGTTTCACTTTTTGAATTAAGAGAAAATAGTTAGGACCATCAAGCCAGTCACAGATCTGAGACCTCCAGGCTTGGGATCGACATTCATTGACACACTTTGTTGAAAAAGTAGAGAAGAGTAAAAGATGATGACAACGAACATATCTATTCAAAGTTATAAATAAAATGAGTAATTGTTTTTAAAATGGATTAATTATCCAATTAATTATCCACTGTTTTTCAAACACTGCTTTACAATATCATTCTCAAAGCTAAAAATATTCCAGAACCTAGATCAATACATTCCTACAGTCTAGATGTCATTTCCCATATTAAAAGTCTACCAATGAAAAATTTTTCTGCCAATGAAAAATTTTTCACTTCTTTTGAGATCTCCAATACATGTTTTTCTTTTCCCTTCTCTGTGTATACAATAGACACACACACACACACACACACACACACACACACACACACACACACACACGTTTTGAGTATTTATTGTTAGAAATAAATTTGCACCTAATATCTGGTCAAAAAAAATTTTAAGAAGAGAGTGAAGTACTTTTAATTGATTTTATTGCTACATTTTATACACACATTGTGGTCACATTCAACACTGAGAATTTGTACCTCTACATGACGCATATAGATTCTAATTTTTCCCCTTTCTTCTGCCCTCCATTTGATGCACACTCCTGCATACATGAGCTTTGTTTCTTTAAACTATCAATTATTTTCTTTCCCTTCTTTAACTTAAGAAAGTGAAATTGCATACACAATGAATTTGTCATCAAAAGTGAAGGGTAGTTAAGTTTAATATTTCAGTTTTGACAACAGTCCAGAGAGTTGAAGTTAGAACAAGGTACATCTACAAATTTCTTTCTATCTATCTATCTGTCATCTATCTATCACCATCTATTGCTTATTCCAACTTTAAAAAATTACATACAACTACATGAACTTATGTCATTTTTTTTTCTTGTTTAGTTAATTACACTTGAACCTAAAGCCTTTGAGAACTGACCTATCATTAAGCTGCTTATCTTTATTCTTCAGTACCCAGATCAATTTTTAACACATGGTGAGTTTACAGTTTCTGAAAAATAATGAGATAAATAAATGAATCAATTTATAAATGACCCATTACATTCTAGCAGGTTGGAAAATAGAACTACATTTCTGAGCATGTAAGTGTTTGATGACCTATCAAAAGTGGGCAATTGTTTTGTCTTCTTAAGGATTGCTTGTATCTTTCCTTAATTTAATGCAACTCATTTTGTTCAGTTGGAGTAAAAATTGATCTTCTTTTAGAGTGGGGATCCCAGAAAGTATATAGACTTACTATTCTTACTATATAGACTTACATCATTCTTAAGTCCATACCAGGCATTAAAACTCTCTCATGTTTTTTGGTTTTGTTTGGTTTGGTTCTGTTTTGAAATATAGCTTACATTAGTTAAAGATTTAATAAAATAATTGATACAAGTTAAATGATGGCTGATTCATAGATAAAAGTTCCTACAATACTTAGAGAAAATAGATCTATATACAAATGAGCATAATTTATCCAAGATACAAAAGTATTACTGCAGCAGTCCTTTTTATTAGCATAATTTTGTTTTTAAAAATATTTGATATCTCAAGTCTTTATTTACCTTCTTTAATTTTCAGTCTGATGACTTTATAAAATGAACAGAAAAGGTGCTGTTGTTTGTATTGGAACTGACTTCAAAAAGGATAAAATATAATTACAAGAAAATTAATGAAATTATAAAGACATTACAACTTTATACACTCCAAATTATGGATGAAACCCATAAAAATAACAGAACAAAACAAATTAGATGCAAAAGTACACATGCTGTGTGATTCAACTCACAGTGTATCAACTTTTCATACATGTAAAACTAATTTGTGATAGAAAGAGGTCATCATAATACTTCATCTTGAAAAAGTAATAATTAGAAAAGCACATGAAAACAAGCACTTGCCAAAGTGATGTTAGTCTGTATTTTTTGGTCTGGATGTCAGTTACAAAAATTCATTGAATTTTTCATACATGACTCATATAAATTGTATATATTAAAGCTAAATTAAATGTTAATTTTGGTAAGAATTTTGAAAATGGGGAATGCAAAAAATAAGTCATGTCATTTACTAATACAAATTCTCAGTGTTGATTGTGATCATAATGTATATAAAATGTACCAATAAAATCAATTTAAAAAGAATTTTGAAAATATGGGAGCTTCATTAATGATTGGAAAACATACAAAAGATACTCAGCAAGTATTTATAGATTATGGACATAATAGTATTCTCAGTATGCAAAGTTTAGGAAAGATTTTGATGAAGAAAAATCAGGAAAATGTCTCTAAAAGTAGATTTGTACACTACTGCAGCATTCCTTTTTGTTTTTCTTTTGCTAATACATCCACCAGAATACATTGAGACCCATAATCAGCTTTTATTTTCTCCATTTCAGGAAAAAAAGTGTCTCTGGCTATAGAAATTATATTTTGTCTCTTTCAAATCTGATCTTTGTGTCTTAAGTCTTTAAGAACTCATACTTTCCTAGGATATCATAATTTTCTCTATGCCATAGCAAAAAAAGGGAAAAGATTTTAAAATCCAATATTGAAATTTTTCTTTCTTGGAATTATAACTAAAATACTTCTTGCTACAATAGATGGTGAAGACACCATAATATTTTCAGGAGAACAAACTGTTCCCTCCATCTTCCGTGTCCTAAATTGCCCAAAAAATTGATGAAAAGCATTGCAAATAATTGTTTAAGTTCTTCACACCTGGTATTGTAATAGCCACACTTAAATATCACACAGGGATGTGCTCAGTAAGTCTCATGTTTCATACGTTGGGAGTTTAAAATAGAGTAAATTCTTCCTGTGTTTACTTAGCATATTTCATGTAGAAATGGGAGAAAGTGTATGACAGAAAGAGTGTAACATAAATTGTGGGAGAAAGATTACATGTTGAAAATAGAATTGAAGCAACAGAAAAATTCTTTCTCTGTTTTCTAAGAGAAGGAAATCTGAAAGTGTCGTCAAAGCGTTGGACAGAACCTGCCAAATTGGAGCCCTTGATGTGTGAGTACACATCAAATAGTCCTTTTTTTTTTTTTACCTGAATAAAGAATGTTTGAGCTGATCGCTAGGAATCCAACTGCACCATCTGTACTAATTAAATGAATGAGGGAATTCAATGAACAACTTTATTCTGAAAACAAATCTATAGGACTAGAACCCAACTCCACTTAAAATCACATCTGGAAAACATGTATTATTTCAAGCTCGGCTTCTATATCCACTTCCTGTGAAGTATTTTCACTTTTTCAAGATCAAAAGAATTAACCACTTCCTAAGGCCAATTAGTGCTATTTATAATATGCTTACATATTCTAGAACTTTTCATATTATCTTAGTCATTTACTTTCATGTTTTATGACTTTGTGCAGTTTGGTTTATGATAAAATAGTGACTATAAGTGGATGAATATGTATGTATGTGTTATGTCTGTATTTTAACAGTAATTTTTTTTCTAGGCTATAAGAAATAACCACTAGAGAGTTCAAATTTTTTTCATTATTTACTTAAAAATAAACTACACTATGCAACTGAAAGTTATCACTTTGCTTCTGTAAATCATACCATGTTTTAAAAGCATAAGACAAACTGCAGAATGTGATTTATTTTGAAAAAATAATGAATTCCCTAATGAACATCTCTAGTGAGAATTTTTTCCTAGAAATAATAATCTTGATTGAATTACTTTTCAACTAGAAAATATGGCTTGTTAATATTAGCCAGTATTAGTTCTTCTAACTTAGTATCCATATATTTAATAATTTATTAATTGAAGTCATACTTCACCATCTAGTAAACCAAGACACTAAATATAATAAACTTTCTTTTGAGTGCTAATGAGACAAAAGAAAAGAAAAAAGAAAGGTATTTTTTCCTCTAATTTTCTAGGTCAAGTGATAGAAATTCTAGCATTTAGGAAAATGTACCTATGTCTTTAAACAAATACAACTGAAATGAGAAATGGTAAGATTAGCTAGTAGATATTTACTATTCCTTAAGTGTTGCCTAAATTTTGATGGAAAACTGTATTATAAAGATAATTGCTAATCATCATTTTGAAGCTGATTTACATTAATTATATCTCAATTTCTACCCTCCTTAAACATTGAATCATTTCTAAAACTTTCACATCGTAAGCTAGCTAACTTGTCTGAAAATAATATAGCTCTGAGATATTAATGCAAAAATAATGATATATCAGTTCATATCTTGTTATGTATTTACTTTGTATATCTTCACTTTAGACTACACACACTTCTCTATGTGTATAGTGCTAGAGGGCAGTGGGAAGTATTTTCAACTGCTTTGTTCAAACAGGGATTGGCTTCAACATGAGAGATACTATCAGTGAGATGGGGACATTGAAAACATTTATGAATACAATATCCCATGCTTTTTTCAACTTCTTTCACAGATTTTGAAATAAAGAATATTTACAAAATGTTGAAGTTCCAGACCGCCTGTCATTCATTCCTTCATTCACTCATCCATTCATGTTTTTGCAAAATGCACTGTAATGAATAAAAAAACATTACTCTCCATTCTTTAACCAATTTTAAAATAATTATGTACAAAGTTCAGTCCAGCATTTCTGTGCACATCTCTTATTCTTGCACTGTGTGATTTTTGCCTTCATGGTTAACACAGTGTGCCCAGTCATACTGGATCAAGTGAACACTATGAGGTCATCATTTACTGGTCTTATTTACTCCCACAAAATATCTTTGTATTTTCTTTCTTCAAATGAATGAGACATTGAGAAGTTGTATATGACAGATCTATTTTCCTTGGAAAATAGGACAGGATAAGGTTTGCCAGTGGCCTTTTCTCATGGGGTTTCTGCACAGATGACAAGGAAATGTTCAAGTACTTCCTCAAAGTGTAAACATAGAAGGAAGAATCTGGATAAATATTGGGCTTGGAAGATTTTGTTTTTCTCTTCTTTTTTTTTCCTTTACTTTTCAAGATAGGGCCTTGCTATTTCATTTAGTCTGGATTTGAATTCCCTATGTAGTAGAGACTGGGCTCAAATTCACAGCAGTATTCCTGTCGCAGCCTCAAAAGTGCTGGGTTTGGATGCTTCTGACCACAATGATATCAAATTAGGAATCAGTAAATTAAAAAATTGGGAAGTTGACAAATTTTTCCAATTTAAACAAAAATTCTTAAACAACCAAAGAAGCAAGCACAGGAGGAATTGAAAATATTTAGATCACGTGAATAAAAATATCAAGACATGTAGAACATAGCTTCATTCCTTACAACTTCAGCCACTGGAAAAAAAGCAAACTAAATCCAGTGCTAGAAGAAGAAAAGAAATAGAAAACATTAGAACGTAGATGAGAAAAATGGAGAATAAAAATTCAGAATCATCAAGTATAACAAAGTTGTTTTTTCACAAAAATTTGTGAAATAGACAAAACTTTACCTAGAGTATGTAAAAAGGAAACTTGAAATGTTAAAATTAGAAAAGACTGGGCATGTTCATTGTGGTATGACGATAGACTAAAGTGCTAAAATTAGAAAAGAGAGCACTAATAATCCTTCCTGTGGGAAGAAAATGGATTATAAGAGAAATATACAAAAACTGAATTGTAAAGAAATAAAACCTAAAAACATAATAAGGACATTAAGTCATTTAATTAAAATGTAAGAACATTTAAAAATCTGTTGAAAAGTAAAGTCCTGCAGTTAACGGATCTGCCAGAAATTTCTAGCAAATATTTAAAGAATTAACACCAACTCCCCAAAAACTTTTTCAAAAGTAAAGATAAAAATACATGTCCTAGTGTATTCTACAATACTAACATTACTAGTATTACTATAATCACGTAGACATGTTTCAAGAAAAGAAAAGTACAGACTTAAATCTTTATAAACATTAATGCAAAAATATTGCTAAAACAAATTCAGCAACATATTAAAACTCTATGACTAACCAAGTGAGATTGCAAGTATGATGTATTGACCTGGCAATAAAAGTAATCAATATAACATATTACATCAACAAAAGAAAAAAAAAACACATTCATAATCATTTCAACAGATACAACAAAATCAGGTGGCAAATTGTGCATCCTTATGTGATGAAAACTATAAAACTGATATATAAGAAAACCTCTTAAGCAACAACAACAACATATCTACAAACACAAAGCACACAAAAACCTCTTACATCATAATGCAGGACTGAATAGTTTTCTTCTAAGGTTAAGATTAAGTCAAGGGTCCTTGTTTTTATTTCTACTGTACAAGTATATAGTTCAGGAAGTCCTATACAGAGTAATTAAGAAAAAATAAAAGGAAAGAAACAAAATTACTTCTATAACAGATGATATGATTCTATATCCAATAAACCTTAAAGATTATTAAAAACCTATAGAATTGGGTGAATTTAGCAAAGTCAGCTAAATAGAGAGATATAATGTTAACAGAAAGGCTAGTTCCCTTTCCATATATTAACACTGAACAATGTGAAAGGAAAATTAAGAAAATAATTTACATCATCATCAAAGAGAGTAAAATAATTAGAAGGGAAATTAAATTAGAACAGTAGAACAGAATAAACTCCAGAAATAAATCCTCCTATATATGAGAAAATGGTATTCTATGTTTCCTAAAGTTAGGTTTCAGGCTAAGGTTAGAGTGAGGACTAGGGCTAGGCCTAGGGTTAAGGTTAGAGCTAGGAATAGGGTTGAGTAAAGGCTCAGGATAGCATTAGAGTTATGATTTGGTTTTGTTTTAGAGTCAGTGTTGAGGTTGGAGCTTGGTTAGTTTGCTGTTTAATGTTAGGTTTAATGTTCAATTTAAGGCAAGTCAAATATCCTCAGTGAAGGACTGATAGTCTCTTTAACCAAAATCGTGCTGGAAAAACTGGGCTTCAACCTGTAAAAGACGAAAGCTTGACCCATCTCTTTCACCTTGCACTAAACTACAGTCAGTATCCTCATAAATGAAATAAATAGGTCACAGATGTGTAAATATTGTATATTTTCTATGATATTAGCAAATGAACATGTAAATGAGTTCTAGAATGTATGGTAGAATGTATGGTATTGTGAAATAGAAAATATTCAAAGAGAAATAGAATGTAAGGGTAAATAACAAGGGGTAAAATAATGAGATGATAATAAAAAAGGAAACAAAGTTTAGGTATATAAGGGGGTGGGGTTGCAGGGTGCGTCAGAGCATGGGAAAAATGAGAATAAAGTTGTGTCATAACTGGTACAAATTCTCATTGTTGAGTGCAATTATGATATGTATATATAATGTACCAATAAAGATTTGAATTTTTAAAAATGGATTAGAGATCTAAACATTAAAACAGAAACACCAAACTTGGTGCAAAACAGGTTAGGTAGAACTCTTGGAGACATTGGCATAGGGAAAGTATGAACAAAACCACAGCAGCATAAAAACTAAAAGAAGAAAACAACTGGGATCTCATGTTATCTAAAAGCTCCTAAACAACAAGAGAAACCACCAATAGAGCAAAAAGACAACCAACAATATGGGAAAAAATGTTTACCAGCTCTTTCTCAGACAAATGGCTATTTAAGAAGCATACAAAGATATGCTCAACATCACTGGTCATTTGAGAATTGTAGATGAAAGCAGCACTGAGATTTCATCTCACTTCGCAAAGAATAGTTGGTGTCATGAAATCAACCAACAATAAGTGCTGGTGAGGATGAGAGGAGGAAGTAATCTTACACCACTGCTGGTGGGAATGTAGACTAGGCAACCACTGTGGATATTGGTGTGGAGATTTTTCCTAAAATTAGAATTAGAGGTCCCATTTGATCCTGCTATTGCCCCGCATAGGTTATACATGAAAGAATTAAAATATTTATATCATGGTGACATACACTCATGATTATAGCACATCAATTTGTCATAGTCAAATCTTGGAAACAACCCAAATGACTATAAGCTAGAAACTGGATAAAGAAGATGTGTCTCTTTTATAAAATGGAGTTTTACTTTGCCATTAAAAAAAAGCTTGAGTCAAACAGATGTATCTTGAGGATATACTCATATGTGAAAGAAATAGGTGACAGATGTGTAAATATCATCTCTGTTCTTTGGTATGAGAAACTAAGGTGTAAATGAGTTTTAAAATGAATTATAGATATTGTGAAACAGAAAATATTCAAAGGGAAAAGAGGTAGGAGTAAGTAAAGAAGGGAAAGAAAAAAAACTGATGGCAAAAAATGGAAGGAAAGCTCATGTACATAGGGGAAGAGATTGTATAGTGGGCAGGAAAATTGGATAAAAATAAGAATTATCTCATGTCATATCCTGGTTTAAATCCTCAGAGTTGAGAGTGATCATGATGTTCCAATAAAACCAATTTAAAAAATAAATTTAAGGCTAGTCCTTTGTCTAGAGTTCAAGTAGCTTAGGGCTAGGGTTAATATAGGATTAGTTCCAGGCTGAGGTGTTGTTTTAGTACTAGGGCTAGGATTAGTGTTATAGTTAGAGTTCAGATTGGGGTATGCCTTTGGTTAGGTTTATGGTTCAGTTTTAGGCCTAGGTTAAGATTTGGAATAGATTTACTGTTGGATTTAGAGTTAATTTTGCATCTGGGTATATATGAAATCAGGGTCTTAAAGATATATTTGTATACCCAAATCCACAACAGCATTTTTCACAATATCTACAGCATAGAAGCAACTTATGTGTCCATTATTAGGTAAATGAATAACTATAGTGTGTCACATACATATAGTAAAATTTTATACAACTTTCAAAAAAAAAGTTTTGATCTATGCTATAATAGGGATAAATTTTGGAGACATTATTTTACATTTTATTATTTTGTGAGTAACCAAAAGGTAAATGCTGTTGAGATTTGACTTAGAAGAGGCACTTAGTACAGTTATAATTACACAGACAGAGTAATTAGAGATGGGACCAGGAGGGTATGGGAAATCATAATTTCATTTGTGTACAGGTTTCACAAAATGAAAGGATTTTGCAGATGGAGGGTGATAACTAGTTTTACATAATTTTATGAATATATTTAATACTTCAAGATATTCAGTTAATCTTGTTACTGAGTAATATTATATAAATACTATATACTTTTTAAAAATTAAAATTGGAAGTTTTGTTATATATTAAATATAGAGACACTGAAAAATAAAAAAGGATAATTTCATTAGATTAGTGAACATAAAAGATTTTCCAATGGTTTGAGTTCAATGTTTCAGAATTATTATATGTATATGAAAATACTGGGAATACTTTTATGGTACTAGGAATTGAACTCAGGCCCTTGTGTTTCTAAGGAAAGCATGGTAGCACCTGAGCTAAATCCGCAGCCTAGATTTATTATAAAGAGGATCTATAGCTTCTCAGCCTTTTGGCTAAGATCAAGGGTAGTATTATGAAGAGGATCTGAAATGAGGAAGTCTTACATTATTAAAGACCAATCGAATAAAAAATATTGCATGAAATAAAAACAGATTTCCATAAAGAGACAAAGGTAATGATACAAGACTTCGGCCCCAAAATAGGTTGTGATTTTTTGTAATAAGACTTATAAACTTAATTACAAGGCATAGTAATATTCTTAAGAATGTCTTACGATCATTAGATAATTAATTTAGGCCTCAAATTTCAGAAGATTGACTGTGTAACTGGTAGAGGCATCCTGAGCCTCCCTATACATAGGTAACCTTCTTTGAGAATGAGCTCTTACTGCCCTCTACTGGGTGGAATGTAATAAGAATGAGCTCAAATTGTGTAAGAAAGTAATTATAACACTCCACTTTTGTTACATTTACTTAAGAATTTTCGTTCTACAAAACATGTCTTTCATACTCCTACAAGGTAAATAGAAATATTAATGAGATTTTAATAGAGTATTATAAAATTCTAAAAAAAGCACATCCATGTTTACAAAAGATAAATGCAGGACATAAAATATCTACAGAATATTTTTCTGTATTTCTTACAAATATGATCTTGATATCAAATTATACAGATTATACTACCTAAAATTTAAACTTGAGCAATCGTTAATATAGAAAAATATACCCATAAACTGATTCTTCAATTATACATATAAATGTACACTAAAAATAAATTGATATTTCAAATCCTCATCAAATGGACTAGTAAACCTAGTGGATCTGTACTCTTTTAAATCGTGTTAAATAAATTATTGGTTATTTTCAAATAAATTTGTTCTTTTTGTGCTTCATATCTAAAATGTCAAGTGGTTATTGGTTTTGAATGCAATGCAGTGAATGTAGCATTTTAGTCCTACATGAGAGCTTGTGAACTACACCTTTGCTTAATGAAAAAACTCAGGCAGAAAGAAGTTGTATGAATTGCAAGTGTTCATAGCTTATAAGAGAGATGAGACAAGACTGGAATTTTTCTATTACATCAGTGTTCCTCAGAATATGCGCTCAAGTACGTCTCAAATATCTGAAGATATAGACACACAGCTAAAGATATAATTTCCTTTTGACTTTTTTACTTGATACCATTTTCTCTTGAATAACAGCATAAAGAAGATCATCTGAACAATCATTGGGAAGCAGCAGCAACACACAGCCCAGGGCGTACATTTATTTATGAGGTTATGGTCACTGATGTCACACAAAATCAGAACGTCACTTCGGTCTTTTAAAAATAAAGTTAAGAAGGGATTCCTGTAAAGAAAACTGCAGGCAGAATTAACACATGGTGCAGGCAGGCTGGTACAGTGTGTGGAGCCATCTCTTAAAACTCAACTTTGTGTGAGTGCAAAAGAGTTCTCAGTGGTATCCAGTATTCTTCCATAATACAAATTAATAGGTTTTTCTGTATTCCAGTTTTAATTGTGTTCGATTTTTAAAATACATTTTAGCATTGTACAATGGTATCTTTATTTTCAAAATTCCAAAAAAGGAAGATATTAAAGGATACCTCATTAATTATGAAACTCACTTAATCCAAAAAACAAATCAGTTCAGAAGTAATTACTTCTGCAGGCATCCCCCCCACTAGTAACACTGAAGCTAAGAAGCAGTTATGGAATAAACTTAAAATTTCATGCTATATTAATCTAAATTAGCAAAAACACAACTCATTAAATGATTTATTTTATTGACTTTCAAATTTTATATTTAACATGTAAACCTCTTCCATAATGGTTATAAAAATAAAGTATCTAAATATGATTTTATATTTAAATATGCTTTATACAACTTCCTGGAGAGCTAATTAAGTAAATTCTGAGAACCATGATGATTTCCCTGAATAATAAAATTCATCAAGTTTGAAAAGAGGGGATAAGGATTTGAGAAACTAATATATAGTTTCTGATTCCCAGGAAAAATTATCTTGATCTATTTTTTTTTTCTTTTTGCTACCAGGGATTGAATTCAAGTCCTTGTGTTTTCAAGGTAGGTGTGGTGCCATTGAGCTAAATCCCTGGCCAACTGGTCTGATTTTTATTTTCATGAAATTTAGAGAAAAATTACACTTAATTTCATTAACTTATACTTTAAAATAGATTAGTTCAGTTTTTGAAGAATTTTTAAAAATTAACAGCAAAAAGCTTTTACAGTTTCTGAGCACACTTTCCAGCTAATTATTTACTGAATATTCAAAAGACATTGGGATGAAAAAAGTACACAATTACTCTTCCGCTTAAAGTTGCTTACTGGCTAGTGATCCAAGATAAAGCGTGTGCTAGTTCTGCACTGATTTTAATAGATCAGTGCTTGTCACTGTCTTATTTAGAAACACTTTAAGGTGGGTCATCAACCTCAGGCAAACTAACTACCCCAAGGTAATTTTATAGGTCTCCTCTTTGTTATGTTCCATAATATTCTTAACTCAGTTTGCCACTGTTCATACACTATGACATTTCTAGAACCTGAGATAGCCTCAATTTGAGAAATATCACTTTCACATGTCACTACCACATGAATGTGCGCGATCATACACACACACACATGCACACATACACACACATGTCCATAATGCAATGTTCTGCCAAAGTGACTATGCATCCTCTTTTTGCCAATATGAAAGTGTGAAAAAGTGAGGATCTTGAACTAAGAAATAAACCTATGGCTATGACTTAAAGTACTACTAATAACCCAATTTCAAGTGTCACCTCCTAATTTGTTGTCATAGTTCAATATTGATCAGTGTATGCTTGTATCATATGTGTCTATTTTAATGTAAAAGTACTGTTACACTATGAATATTTTTAAGGTTTTAGCAACCATTGTAATAGATGTTTTGGTTATTGCAGTAAATTTAGCAAGTCTGTATATAAACCTAACAAATCCACTCAAATGAAACTAATAATATTTGCTTCAAATTTACTTTTTGTAGCCAAATTCTTGAGCAACTAGACATGACTATGTCATTCAAGATACATTAGAAAACAACCTACTTTAGAAGTTAAGTGGAAATAATGAAATAAATAAAAATTACTCACAGATGAGCAACTATATATGTATATACACAATTAAGGTTAAAATGTAAAACATTAGTGATTATAAGGAGTTTTCATCTTCAATTTTAAGATAATTTCTCATGGTTTATATTTTTAAAATTATCATGCTATTCAAACTTGCTACAGATCAAGAACCTAGAGTCTTCAGAGATAAACTGCTTTCACCACACAGTAAGCTTTTAAATTCCAAATTTTTATCAAATGTTGTAGGTCATGATTTAACCAGCAGGAGATGTAATCTTTGACAAAGCATTCAGCTATATTATCTCTTACTAATCTGACAGGTTTGAAATTAAGGGAAGCTATCAGTGCCTGTCAGCATTAGCAGCAGGGAGCAATCATGGTTGCTACAACCTAGGATTTTCTGCAAAGATCTTCGGCTCTAAGCCAAGCAGACTACAGTTTTAAAGTTAGTCAATACATTTGCAGTCAAACTGCTTAAATCTATCCAAAGATTTATATAATCAATTGTCATTTTGGTGTGTTCCATCAATCTCTTGCTAACAAATATGCCACAATCATCAATATTTCCTCTTCCTACAATTTCATCTTTTAAGAGTATCTTTATTTTATATTTAAATTTTGCCAAGGTAAAGAATAACATATATTTCTATATACAATGATGGGTCAGCCATTGGTCAGTCTTTTGGAGAGAATCCAGAAAAGAAATGTGAACTGATGTATTGTATAGCTCAGGTTATTCGTATCTACTTCAAGAATTAGTTTTTGTCCCTAATTTTCTGTCATTTCACACTAAACATATATTTTACTAGAGTAAGAATGTGAAGCAGATCACTTAAAGTCTACACTCCATTTTCTTTATTTTTCTTCCACTTTAGCTAGCATTTTAAATGGAATAGACGAATGTGTTTCATTGAACCACATCAGAATCAAATAAGGCCACAGGGAGGCTGTTCTCTGCTTTTGAGTTCAACTCACTTTATGTCTTTGTGATTAGCTCGTAACGGAATACTCCTCCGCACCTTGTGAAATTAACAAGCTGTCATTCGCGTGCCCGTCTAGGATAACCTATCACTGGGATATTTGCCTAATGCCTGACGCTTGCTGTTCCCCTGCGAACAAAGAAGGAGCAATGACCCATTTTAGCTAATGTAACAGCAATGTTATAATACTCCAGGGTTTTACCGAGAACCACTCTTTCCAAGTAGGAAATCCAGGCTTAGCACGTATGAAAGACACGAGGAATCACAGATGTTTGTCACACTTTGTAGACGTGTTGGATGACATTTCATAGTGCTGAGAAATGTTCTGAGCTATTTTCAGAAAAAATGTACAAAACAAAAACAGTATGAATGTGTCCATGAGGTTAAAATAGTGGAGCTTGGATTGTTCCAATATCTTGCTATAATCTCCAATATATGTAAAAAGAGGATAGAAAAAAGTACTGCAGTTTCCTTCTTGTACAATCTTCTTCCTAAAAAAAAAAAAGTTGAGGACAGGGAATTTAGCTCAGTGGTTCCGGTGCCTGCCGTGCAAGCACAAGATCTCAGGTTCTTCGATATTCGGTAACCACACATAACAATCCTGGGCTTGGAGACTCACACCCACCAGCAATCAGCAATCAGTACCATCTATTACAATGCTAGGCATGGTGGCTCACTTCTGTAATCTCAGCACTCAGGAGGCAGAGAATTGTTGAGTATGAGGCTGAGTTTAGGATCAGCCTGAACTACAAAGTGAGATACTGTTTCAAAAAAAACCATTAAAATTAGTTGAGTAAAGCCACAGAAATATTGATCGTCAGTACATCGATGTTTTTCATATATATATATATATATATATATATATATATATATATATATATATATATATATATGCTCTATAGGCATGTTATTTTGATCTACAAACTATGACCTAAAATTTTTATCTTGACTAATGATTTAGCTACATTGCTAAAATATTATACCAACTATTTTTGATTTTCCAGTGTATACATCAGCTTTGTTTTGCTACTTTTCAACTATCAAGGAACCTAACCTATAAGAAGAAGAAAAGTCATTTAGTTTTCAGTTTTCAGGGTTAAAACTCAAGACTAGCTAATTTCATGCGTTCATCCTCAGTGAGCAAAAGCAATAGCAGCCTATCATGGGGCGATCACGTGGAGAAGCAAGCGATCACATCTGTAAAAGGAGAGAGAGAAAGAAGATGGTCTACCCACGCTGGCTGCTCTACAAGCATTCATCATCTGGGATCTTCTAAAGAGGTCTCACATGAAACCCATGATGCCTCCAGTCACCTTACATTGTCCCCAGTGGTTCTACCATCTTCTCATAGGAGCCCTTGAGATCCAAGTCTGTAATCACAGTGGACTTTTAAAGACACTCAAATCATCTCAAAATCATAACCATTAGGCATCCTCATTAAATTAATGATGGATTTAAGGTTTATTCTTATGCACAAAATTCAAATAATAAAAAGTATGGAAATATACTAAAATTAAGAATACAACTTAACAATGTTTTATTATGTTTTCATTTATATATTACTAAACAGTGTAAGCAGAAGAAAATAAGCATATTCAAAGAAATAACCACAGAACAAACTGAAACAAATAAGATTTAAATATGCCAAATGGAAAACAATCAAAAGACTGATATCAACCACAATTTACTGAATGCACACACCTGAAAATTTCAGTTAATTGTTAAATTTAAGTTTAATTTCCTCTGAGTGTGAGTTATTGCTTAAAACTGTAAAGATGGCTACAAAGCCTCACTGTTTCTTCAGCAATGGGCCTTTCCAGGCTCCTAAACAGTACTCTTCTGAAAGTCATACTTTATATTGTTCTTTCTCCTTTCTGTGTTCCAAAATACAAAATGTTTAATTTAATTCTGAAAGTTCTCCACATTTATCATATTTTACAACCTTTAGCCATTCCATGCTTTTTGTCTTGAGTTGAGCTCAGTTGTTTGATATTATGAGATATGTTTCCACTTTTACAAATAAATCTGTAGTTCCTTTTTCTAATTGATGGAGCTACTTTCCTGCCTCATATTCAGCTAAGATTTTTTTTCCTTTAGAAAATATATTTATTTTGATGGAATTAATTTAGTTTGAAAACTGGTGGTGAGAAGTTAAGGTTTTTTAAAGAATAGTCTCCGAAAATTAAGACAATAAAATAAAATAATTACTGTCCCCAAAGCCTCAGGGTTTATTTATTTATACATGTTGAATCAGGAAATTGCCGTGTGAGTGAACCGTTATTAGTGAAGTTATTGCCAAAGGGAATAGAAATTTATTTTATTATTCCATAAATGATCATTATTTTATGATGTGGTCCCAGTGAATTCATAAATAAGCTTATCTGTTTTGTATTTACTACACACAACAAATGTTGCTATGGAATTTTGTTTAGGTCATATTTTTCTATTTGTAAAATGTAGAGTACTCAAGCGATCTGATTACTCTTTCTTTCCCTCTGTTCAATTAACTATTTAATTTCAGGTACCTTGTCTGATACCTTATTTATATTACTTTTAGATTTGAATTACAATTAAAAATACTAGAAAATTCATAGTAAAGTTTTAACTCTCAAAAGAACATTTTAAAAGTAACATTAAAGTAAAAAGTAGAGCCTTAAAATATTTTTCTCTCATAATCTGTGAAACGAGCTTCTTAAATTTCTATAATACCATAGTTTTACAGACATGATAAAGGTAGTTACTGGAAAGTACTATTTAATATTCTTGAAGACCACTTCTCCACTAATAACATTTGGGGAGTAGTTCACAGGTAGGATCTCACTATAGCTGTCTCCCACTTAGTGTCTGATGCAGCCCTAAAATCTACCTATTTCACTCAACAACACCACCCAGGAATCTCCATCTCATTAAAAATGACGCATGCCAACCTAAGACAATCAATCAAGAACAGTTTATAACAAACTTATGTTAAGATATAAGAAAAAGATTAAAACATACTTTGTTCTAAAGAATCTTTAAAAACACAAGGCATTCTAGTGGGAAAGCTTTAATCAGAAGATATTTTACAAATGTGCCTATTTTGTCCACTGACCTATAAAGTATGAAAATTAACAACTTCCTCTGAGTCATGTCATAGTACAGATGCATTTTTAAAGTTATTATTTAAAACTAGATGATTGCTTTGCACTCTTACTAGGGACTTTTGCCTTTCATAATCCATAGCATAAGTCATGTCACTGAGATAACAAATCTCCATGTAATTCCAATTACAGTGATTTAATAAAGGCAAAACACAAAGACAACATTTTTGTTCTTATGGTTGTTTTGCATAGAGACAAAACTCTTATTCTTACATATTATCTAAGGTTGAGATTCTGAAGTAGATGAAACATTACTTGACTTGTCACAGTCTTTGGTATAATAAACAAGCCAATATACAAAAATGGAACGATGGCATACAATAATCTTTACACACGGATTGAATATGAAGGTAACAAAACCTTTCTGACTTAAGTCAGAAAAATTGATCTGACTCTAACTTCAGTTTGTTTACCTATTCTTAATTTCTGAGTCTTAACTTTATTGAACTAGTGTGAAATTAAAGCAACTTTGCTTATTGCCATAAGCAAGTGGAAATGGCTTTATCCTCTACTATTATATTGATACAGAGAAAATGTCCTTTCTCAGTAAACTAATGGATATATAGTTCACAATTGTTTACAGTACATAACAATTAGAAAAAATGTTTTCTGTTATTGATAGTATTATAATCTCTATATCAGTTTTTATAAACACTATGTACATTGAAATCACAGAATTTTCAATTCATAATTTTAATGTCATTGGAAAATTTGTTAAAATATAATTTTCAGAAAAGATAAAATTAACTCACAAACATAGAAAATAAATATTCATTGTAATATTTTTATTTGGAGGATATAAGGGAACTAAGTAGATGTATTATCCTTAGTTCAAAGAAAAATAGTCAAAGTAGTATAGATTTATAGAGATTAAGGTAATGTTGAGATGAATTAAAACTGTGAATGGAACAGTTTTTCCACCTTGAATTAAGTGAAGTTATTTACAAGTAGAGAATTTACATGTTATCAGTTATAACTTGTGAATAATTACAGAGCTAGTTCAAACAAAGCAAACAAAACTAGGCTAGAATAAAACTGGAAAGGCAGGTTGTAGAACATAACATGTTGGGAATATTCAGTACTAAGTTGAGAGAGTGTTCTGGATCATGATGTAAGACTAGTCTCCTTAGCTTCAGCCTGATTATTTGCAGGGGTATAGCAAATGTATCATATCAACTTATGAACCCTCCTCAGCTTCCTTTGCATGAAGTTTTCATAAGGAATCACAAACTGGACCTTAAAAACCTCTTGAGGCTCAAGAACCAACCCAAGAACTCACCATTAGATCTCACCTGCAATACCTATTTGTATGGGGAAATTACTGTCTTCTCAATATTCCCCAAAATATCCTAAGCTTCCAAAACCTCCCAGGAAGTCTTCATTTCACTTTTGTGAGGGCTGGGATTCTGTAAGTGAGCTACCACTCTGACTCTTCTAAGAGGACTCTGTAAACCCTGACTCCACACGTACTTTTTCCTGAAAACTAGGATTGCTTATCTAAATTATAACATCCCAGGCAAGGCTATAGTTGCAAAACCAGGGTTTCTAATTATACTTTGGCAGGAGGAAGAACAGGGATTATCACTAATACAGGCAAGTACCTATAAAGCTGCAAAAATAAGAATATTTAGTAAAGGTGACCAAATTCTGAGGACTTATGTAAGAAGCGTCAGATCACTCATATGTATTTCATTCAATTTATAAAAGTAAATTTGATTAAATTATTTGCCTTATAAAACTTATCGGGAAAGAGAATGATTTCATATTTTCAATGAAAGTGAACATCAATAGTATTCCAAATAAAAGTATAAGCATCAATCAATTCATTCAGGTTTATATGATTTTCTTCCTCTGCATCTCATATTAGGAGTTTTATGAACCTACTTGCTTCAGGACAAAAATTCTGGAAATTGTGATGTTGTTTCACCAGTCTGGTCTCAAAACTTGTTCAAATATGCCATCAGAAACTGACATCTGAAATTACCTGTGATGCCCTTTTCTATGTGGGTTTCATACAATCTTTTTCAGGAGAAAAAGCTGTTATCCTGTAGCTGATTTTGGAACTTTCAGTGATGCATCCTAATAAAGCAATGATCAGCTCTTCAGAGAGGACAGCGGAGGTAAAAGCCCCATGGTTGATGTAACAGTACTAATTTTCAACAGTGAACCATCCATCTGATGAGAATTCATAATAATAATACAAATGACAAAGAACTTCATTTATTTGTATGCCATGCAAAACAAGATAATAAAGTCAATTCAAAGAGGACCAAAAACACTTGATACAAAAATAACCCTGACATATGATTTTGCTAAATATGGTTGTAAAACATACTGAGAATATATTAAAGAAATCAAGGAAAGATTCAGTAAATCTCTAGTAAGTTTTAAATTGTGATGTGATGAAACTTCATAAGTAAGCACTATAAATTTCCAGTTGAAGACTAAGGTCCTAAAAGATTCCACAGGCAAGTTCAAAAGTAATGATGTAACTCTGTTATAATTCAAAAGTGTAACTGAAATTATGACTGCTAAAGTTTACACGAAACATCTAATATCAAGCCAAAACAATACAAGACTTTGATAAATAGAAACATAACACAGAAAATATACACATTGAAAAG
This sequence comes from Petromus typicus, assembly GCA_004026965.1. Taxonomy (NCBI): domain Eukaryota; kingdom Metazoa; phylum Chordata; class Mammalia; order Rodentia; family Petromuridae; genus Petromus; species Petromus typicus. The sequence continues at coordinate 21,510 of PVIR01013990.1, read as the reverse complement.
TGGTAAAATAGCAAATAAATATTATTTCTAGCACTTCCTTGTAAAAGAATAAAGCTTTATCATTTTCAAGAGGGCTTCTTAGAGGTTTTGAAATCATTTTAGTGAGAGATATCCCAAGAGCTATTTTGTTTGATTTTGTATTTGTTTTTTCAAAAATTCAACAAAAATCCAAACTTGCCAGGAATCTTTAATACTAAATTAGATTGCAGTGACTAAGAAATAATATTTTCTCTCAGTTCAAGGTGATAATCAAACTTTAAAAATAGTATGATTATAAAGAATCTCAGCTTTTTCCTATGTGAGAAAGCTTTGCTTTCTTTGACAAATACATCAGAAAATCAACAAAAACAGATAATATTCTGGTAATGTACATAATCTTTTTATCTATCATCTTATACAAAAAAATAAGAAAAATATAGGTTGTAGGCTTTGGCAAAGAAAAAAAATATCAAGTAAACAAGTCCAAAAGTACTAAATACTTTTGGTCAGAGTTTTGAAATTTTCATAGCTTTTCAAACTGAGCTGCTAAAGTTTACATGAAACATCTAATATCAAGCCAAAACAATACTGAGACTTTGATAAATAGAAACATAACATGGAAAATATACACATTGAAAAGTGGTAAAATAGCAAATAAATATTATTTCTAGCACTTCATTGTGAAAGAATAAAGCTTTATCATTTTCAAGAGGCCTTCTCAGAGGTTTTGAAATTATTTTAGTGAGAGATGTCCCAAGAGCTATTTTGTTTGATTTTTGTATTTGCTCTTTCATATTCTGGAACAAATTCATTCTTTAAGGCCAATGGTATGGAGTTCAAGAAGTCAGAGAAGAGCACATACCACAGTACCAGGCATGGTGGCTCAGCCCTGTAATCCCAGCACTCGGGAGGCAGAGGCAGGAGGACTGCTGTGATGTGAGTTTGAGGCTGAGCTCAGGGCCAGCCTGAACCACAAAGTGAGACCCTGTCTCAAAAACTCCCATATGGGGACAGTTGTCTTTCCTTTGAAAAATAATAAGTATCTATATTATGTAACTATTGCTTATTTGTAGTTCCATTTCAGTATATCAATAATAACCTTCAAACAAAGTAACTTCTATTTTCTCAAAATGGAGGGTGAAGAAATCTCTATGAACAGCATCTTTGCTGCCCAGTGTAACTCTTGATCACATCATTTATACTAAACTCAGAATCCAAAAGTTAGGGCATTCCTTAAAGAACCTAAAGATATCATCTCTCTGCAGTATACAACAGTAAAAACCAAAAGAAAATAAGTTAATAATTCTGCTTGGCAATGCTTCAGTGCTTTATCTTATAAATGATCTAGTTATCTAGTGAATGTATATTAAATATTTCATTTAATAGTGCTACACATTCTAAATTAACAAAAGATCTTGTGTTTTAAATTAACATGCTATAAAACACAGCTACCACTGATATAAAATTAGTAGAATAATAAATCCGTTTGGATAAACTCAAAGATTTTTTGATGACCTTAAACATTAGGTAGAAACAATATTAGCTGATTTGATCAGTAAAACCATACAACTTCAAGAAGAAATATCCAATAGAATCTAAATCTATATATTTGACATGTGCCTTTATCTCTTGCTTTCTCTTCAACCTTTAGGCCTTGTTTTCCTTATAAGTGTAGATCTTATCACAATGCTTACATTTTATTCCAAAATTTAAAACCTTCTATTTTCTGCTGAATGTATTTCCAGTTAATGTACTGGCATGTTTGTAGGTTTCTTGGGGAACACAGACAGAATAAGTTAGTATTTCAGAGGAGTTGGCAAAACAGGCAGTCAGCTGGGGAAGTTCAGACTAAAATACTAAGTTGTTTCTGACCAAATATCTAGGAAAACAACATCACAATGACCAAGTTATTTCTCTGAGTAGATCTCAACGCATTAGCTAAATGCCGATCTTGGGTATTGTTTCCTCTTGATATTAGAAGCACCCACACTACTACTAATTTAAAATCCTGCCTTCCAGGATCATCTCTGATCAGGATGATAAGAGAGTATATATCTTCTTACTGATACAGAAAAAAAAAACAATAAAAATATGAAGTACCATTTGATCCAGCTCTACTTGTCTCTTGGTCTTACAGCTTCTCAGGAAAGGAGCCACTACTCGTGTTGCACGTTGCTCTTCCTCATTTCAACCACAACTTCTGAAATACAGGCAGACCTAGCAGATGCTGATCATCCGCAAATTGGAGGTAAGGCACCATCTGTTGATGCACATACCACTGCTCCTCTTGAAGAGCACCGTGTGTTTGTTTTCTCTTTTTGTTAGTCATGTTTCTAACTGGGGACAATCACTCACAGCAAAGCTCATAAGACAGAGTGAATTTAGTATACAAAGGGAATAATAGAAAGCATCAAACCTCTATGTTCCTCTTTCACACTGAGAAGATGTTTTTCATCTTTATTATATTTGCTGAAATGGTTCACAAACTAACTTTTAAAAATATTCTTTAAATATCATAAGAGTGACATATGACCAATCTACATGGTAAAAATTTTAAAAATTGGAAAAAGGCTCAAAGGGATTTCTCTACTAAAAATAATATTTTGCTCTACTTCTTTCAGTATGAATTAAGATGTACAAGCAGAATAAAATTAGGAGTTACACTTTCTATTTTTTATCCTTTAAAGTGGTGTGAGATACTGTACATGTACACCTTCTATGTTGGGTGCAGGCACTTTTCCAAAGTCCATAGTTGTATTCTTTTCACAATATAATTATGCATTAGGGATTACTATTCTTTTATACAGAAAAATGAAAGGAAGATATGCATTGATGGAGCTGCTGTTTGGCCACAGTCTCAAAAATTTTGCTAAACTACAACTATATTATTAACGCACCTGCAAAGAAATTACAATGAATGTCACTTTTCTTTGCGCACATGTGGTAACCATTCCCTATTACAAGACAAACAGAACAATAATTTTCAAAATCAGATAAAATCATGACTTATCAAGATTTAAAAATAATGCAAAAGGGATAACATTGAACCCAATATGGAAGAAACTACTGAGATGTTACAGCAGCTGAGGGAGCAAGGACGAGAATGAAAGATTGCATTCCAGAGCCGAATGATGACACAGGTATAAACGTGGAGAGGAGACTAATCTCTTTCATGATTGAGAAAGGAAGGGCACAATTTGCATGCCTATGGACAGGAACTAGTCAGCCTCACCACGAATTACCTAGAGTTTACATTTTGCACAGTTGAAAATACTTCTCCTGGAATAAGTTAACGCTGGAAAATGTGCTGCAGAGAATATGTAGTTTTCCACTGAGGCACAAACCTTTCCTTGCAGATTTTTAAATTCTAAATTTTTGTAATTATAAGTAATATCAATGAGTAACACATATTTTTAAATTCATATATCCTTTTTCTCATGAGATAGATATATACTACCAAAGATCCCTTAAAATGTTTTGAAATTAAGTCCCCAAGAAGCTAGTATGAGTGCCTATTTCCCCATACACATGAAACACTGGATATTAAACAAACTCAGAAAATCTGCAAGACAGAAATATAACTATATATAAAATACATTGGGTATTAAATTATCTGACATTTAAATCTCTAAATTTTTATTCTATTTCCACACTGAGGATCTATTTTATGCATCAAAGCAGAATTAAAATTGCAGCATTTTATAAACTGAAAACTTAGAAAATTGCCTTGGGTTAAGTAACCTTATGTTTGAAAACATCAAATGAATGGATCAAAGAATCTTGTTCATAGAAGAGATAATGAAAGGGCATCTAATTCATCACATTATAGCTTTATACAAAAGCTGAAATGTGAATCTTTCATGCATGAGTCCACATTACTATATGAGGAAAGTAGTCAGAAAGTAGTCAAGAGCAAAGGAAGGGTCTGTTATACCTGCATGAAGCTAGAAGGATACCCTTGTGTAAATAGTAATATCATGCGAAGCTCAAAGTATACATATAAATTTATTGTGCTTACTCAAAAGTCAAAAATTTGAAGGAGCTAAAAATAATAAAACATAAGGTCCTTGCATATCTAAAAAACTATAAAAGAGAGTTCCAAACCTTCTTGACCTGTTTGGCACGATGGGTAGAATTATGTCTTTACAAATTATATGCTGAAATTCCAACAGGTACAACCTATGAAAGTGAATTCATTAAAAATAAAAAGTAGCTTTATAAATGTAATCAGTCTAAGATAATGCCACACTACATTACAATAGGACCTAGTCTAGTGACTGCTATCTTTATTATCAAAAGGAAATTGTGACAGAGACATATAAAAATACAATGTAGTGAGAAAGCAGAAATTATTCATAAGCAAAGGAATGCAAAGGATTGCTGGCAACTATGAGACATTTGCAAAAAAGATGTGGAAGGTCTTGTCTTTCAAAACACCCAAAAGGATCCAATTTTTCAGAGACTTTGATCTTGGACTTCCAGCCTCCAGAACTATGAATGGTAGTTTTCTTTCTTTCTTCTTTTTTTTTTTTTTTTATTAAGTCACCAAGTTTGTGGTACTTTGTGCAGTCACCCTAGGAAACTAATATAAGATTTGGTCAGTGTATTTTCTGAACCCAGTTTTGATAACTCATATTTTATTCTCAGTAAAATTGTACTAAACATTTTGTAATTTGAGTGAATTTAAATTGAGTGAATTTACTCTTTTCCTTAAGAAAATGTCCATTCTAACTTTTCATTAACACTCTTAAGGAATTTGTTTAATTGTATTCTTCTTAGTTTTCCTCATCCATGTATCAGAATCCAAATTTTTGATTGTATATATTTTATATATTTTTTATGTATTTTAACCAGTAGTGTTAAAGTTAATCACAGGCTAACTTTCTCTAATTTCTACACTAATTTTGCTAACTATCACATTCCCTTAAGTCCTTTTTATGTTTTCTAAAATACATCCTGCATGGTCTATGAAGGAAAATAATTGTTACAACTCAGGGAAAATCCATAGGACAGAGGTCATGTTTACCTAAAAATCACTTCCACTTTTGATCCCAATCCATCAGCCTAACCCTTCAGATTTAAGACATCCACATCCAATTCACAGCACAGGGGAGAAAAAAGGTCTTATTCAATCATGTAACTTGAAATAATTTCTTACTTTGCTTTTACTGAGTACACTGCTGACCTTGAGATCCAGAAAAGAAGGACCATTGGATTAACCAAGATGCTATCAGACGAGATGAGGGGATTCCCTGGAAGTTGAGCACCTGACATATTTCCTAATAAGATTACTAGTACCAATATATGGGAACTCCAAAGCCCAGGAGGTGTCACACATCACTTAGAAAATGTCGAGTATCTTTAGAAAATGAAGAAAAGTTATGAAGTGAGTATAACATTATATTTTGTCCTTTAATCTACTGGACAAAACTGTGCTGTATCATGTTTTAGATTCTGTACATGAAACTCTTTTTGCAGAAATAAACCTACCATAATACTATTTGAAAGAGTAAATTGATGCTTCCACTTGGCATCTTCAGTCAGTTTTTACTTCAGTGCTTAGAAAGAGTGGTGTGAAGCTCTTTTCTTCTCACTGCATGCTATATCAGGAACAGCCAAATTGCTTGTATAAAGTTCAAACTAAATATAAAATAATTTTGTTCAGAACATGCCTTTACTCAGTTTTTAGGTGGCATTTTCTAAATGAGCCCTGTAAACAGTGTTGAAGAAATTGTCTTCTAAAGGTCATTTGCTACCACTTGAAAGGTCACTTTAGCTGGAAAATTTTTCTCTCATGTTCACGCTCGAATTATTTATCTCCTGTAGGACTTTTTGACCTCCACCTCAAAAGATGGGCAAGTTTAATAGTTTGGCTATAACTCAGATGTGCTATCATTCCTAAGCATGACTATTCATGTGGGACTTTTTTTTTTCTTTTTTGTTTTTTTAAGGATACTATAAGAAAAATGAGTTTTAAAATGGAATGTGTTTCTGTAAGAACACAGAGGATGCCAGAGAGAGGGCTAATTCCCTCTTTTAGTGAAGCAGGAATGACAAAACAATGCTTAGCAGACAACCAAGAACACAGGAATCCAAAGGCAAGCGAGCCCCGGAGCAACAGCTCTCAGCCCTGGCTTGAGTGTGTGCTAGCAGGGAAACATTTTAAGGTACAACACTGGGTGTCTCTTTCAGAAACTTGGATGTCATTTTTCTGAGAGGGAGTCTAAGAACTTCATAACTGATTCTAAAGTTCACACAGGTTGGGATTCACTTTCTGTACCAAAAATAATATGTATATTTAGTATTTTCCTTGATCACTGAGATCTTTGAGAATATGTTAAAAGTTTTGGTCCTTTCTCCTAAAATCATATGTCAAAAGCAAAGTGTATATGGGTACTTTCCTTTTAATCTTATCAATGTTTTTAAATAAAAGAATTTGGCATATAACTATATACTTTACTTTTGATCTTAAATCCTTCCCAAATGCTAAAGACTTAGTAGCCAGCCTTTAGCATGGTCTGGAATTGCTGAGGGGCAGACTCAATCAAACACAGGCTACGTGAAGAAAGTTAGACTAGTACAGGCTCTTCAAAAAGATATTAAGACTCTCCACTCTTCTGTTTCGCTTTCTTCTTCCTGAAGTTAACCTCCTCTGCCATACACTTGGATCATGATATAATGTGGCATCATAGGCCCAAAGTCACAGTCCCACACCACGGACTGAAACCCTTGAACTGTGAGCCAAAATAAACCTTCCTTCCTCTAAAGTTGCTTATGTTAGGTATTTCCTTACAGTGATCAAAAGTTATCGAACACACTAAGTTGTCATTTATGATCTCTCGTTGAGAGGAAAGGTAAAATGGTAAGGAATACTAGCATTCTGGACCCAGTCAGAGAGATGTGAGCAGTGCTTTCCAAAGAGGAAGAATAAGAGGGAAAATAAGTTGATAAACATGAAACTAGATGCTATAATGAAATTCTGCTAGTTTCCTTATCTTGAAGGATAAGGAAGAAAAAATATTTCCCTGTGTAGTTCAGATTTCGTAATGATGTGGGAGAGAAAAAGTAAAGCTAGGTAGAAGGCAGACAGGGAAACTGGAATTTTTAAAATGTTACTTCAAACAAAAATAAACTATACCTTCTAGACACAAGCCAAATTTAAAAGTAATTTTTCCCCCCTTTTTGTCCAAGACACAATAAGGCCAGGTATTTTCTTCTATCTCTGTATTTACCCTTTTCACCTGGGAATTCACTTTTCACCTGGAAATTGTGCTTCCCTCCACAAACCTCCCTCCACAGGAAACAGAAATATTAATTGGAAGCGCAGCTCAACCACAAGTGGTTTCCATTTTAACACAGCTCACCTGATGGGTAAACTGACAGACAGTAAGGACTGCATATCCCATATTGCCCATTGGCAGAAGCACGTACTGGTTACCAGGCCACACCTGTCTGCAACGGTGGCATAAATCACATGTAGCGCTTGAAAGAAATGGTAGGAATTCTGAATAACAGCCAGTGGCTGGAGTTTCTCCAGAAGCCTAGATCACAGGATATCCATGTAGACATGGCTAATAGAAATGATTCCCAGTACGCTGGTTCTGCGACACTAATGGAGTCCGCTCTGGTAAAGAGGGTAAAGTAGATCTCCACTTACAGTCCTCACACACCACAAAACCACTGTATCCTCAGAAATCAGAGGAGAAGCTCTTCATTCCGTAGTGTCCACCTCATAAGACAGGTTAACCAAGTGTATTCTTTTCAAACTGACGTATAACGATTGCTTGTATTTTTAAATAATTGCTAGAATTTGCACAATATGATTATTCAGTATGCAAAGTATGTAAACGATCAAACCAGAGTAACTGAAATATCCATCACTTTATTACTCTTGGCACTGGAAGCACTCTACAAGCTGGCCTCTAGGTCCTCTGAAGGCAGCTCATAAATTGTGAACTGAAGTTGCCCTCAGGTACTGAATAACACTCTTCTTTCTGTATTTCAGGGACTGCTATCCAGTCTCAATCCTGAGTTCCCCCTACACTGCTCTCTTCACGTCTATGTAGTCAACATTTTTCTTTCTCCACCTCTAAGTAAGGGCATGTAACATTTTCTTTATTTTAAGAATAAATTTAATATTTTAAGAATAGAATTTAACCTATTATGAGAAGAAAATTTTCCTCACCTGTAGAGGTATATAGAGGTGCTTCTTCCTAAGTATAAACCCTTGAATGACTCTACTTTTGTAAAAGCATTTACTTTAGAAAGTTTGTAATTTTGAATGCTTTCTCTGCCCTTTTGAGATGTAAATCTTCTCATAACTTCCTGGAAATGTTATATCCTAGGAATTTCTTTGGGGGAGGGTTGGTCGTCATCTTTTTAAATTATAAAATTGAGAAAGATACTGCCCCAGTTTCCCATGCTTTGTAAGGGTGAAGTGGATTGTAACGACGAGTGCAGTTAGCTGGCCCTGTGGCCTAATTGTAGTGATGAGCCTCCTCCTCACTTTTGTTTCATGCTTTGCAACTGCCTCACTCCGCTACAATGGGCAAATTCTCCCCATTTTTGTTTCAAAAGTTAGATTCAAGCTCTTTAAATTATTATAGTATTTTTCAATAAATCTTTGTTTACCTTGTCTTGTACAAATTTTCTTTGCTATTTATTTTAGAACATCTATTCATATGTGAATTTGAACCTCAGTAATAATTGGAGAACACATACAAACATAAAATTTATTAGTATTAATTTGAAACATTCAGATCCATTGCCCATAGCTATTTTCATCACCATGGGTCAAAATAGTTCTAAGCTACAGTGTCTGAAGAAATAGTTCCAAAAAAGCCTTGATCATTTACATGGATAGAAGAATAAGAGACTTTCACACTAACGTAATGAACACTCAGAAAAATTGTGAAAAATATCATTCTGCAGTTTCTTCTTTCCTCATTCTGATATTTCTTCTGAGTTCATTTCCCCCAAAAACTCGTATGTCAAAAGCTAATCTCCAAGGTATTATAAGAGCGGGTAGAGTTTCTGGATCTGTGATTAGGTAATGATGGCAGAGACCTTTTGAATGGAATTAAATTTTTTAAAGACCCCTGGGAATGCTTTGCCCCCTCTGGTGCATGGGGCATAGACATCAGTGCCATTTACGAGAAAGCAAGCCTTTGTCAGATACCAAATGTGTTTACCTCTTGATGTTGACCTTCCCAACCCTTATATATGTAAAGAATAATTTGCATTTTTAAGACACTAAGTATGAAGTATTTGTTATATCAGCTTAAATGGACAAAGAAATCCTATTTTCCTGTTTCCTCATTGCATAAAAATGATTTATCACACCAATTCTTGAATTATCTGTTTTTTTCTTTCTTATAATCCAATTTTGTCTTACTCATGTACCATTCTATCAGGGCCTCACTAATTGGATAGCCTATTTTTATGCAGGTGTTAATAGCTAAAATATTTTACTCTTGGTGTATACACTTTAATTGAGTACACTGACAACACAAAAAAGTGACTATGATGGATGTTTCAGACACTAATGAATGAGCTATTTGTGGGCACAAAAACATACTCAGCAGTTCTCATAAAACCATTAGCACTGTGCTTTCCAGGAGAGAGCCCCAGCAATGATTTCTAAATCAAGCCTAAAGATGAAAAGAGCAATGACTAAGTTTCACCTCCCACACAGCTATAGATTCTGCTCCTTTCTACGTGTTATTTTCATATTTCCAGAAATTGTCAAAAATAATCATGAAAGAGCTTCACAAGAAGTAAAAAGTTATCAACCTATAACTTCCAAGTGACCTGCACTGGAGCAAACCTTGCTTATTTTAAAGCTGAGACAAATAGGTCCTACAGGCATCCACACTGTGCTTGTCAGCTGGACCAAAAAGAACCAATTTGGAATTTGACTGTCAATGAAAATGTTCTCAGAATGTATTATCCCAGGCCTTTCAGCAATGGCATAAAGCTATTAAACTAGTGCATGCCATCAATATCAGAACCCAGACACCCTACTGAGTAATTCAAAAGGACTTCTCTATCTTACCCCAGCAAACTGTTCCCTAAAATTGTTCTGATAAAGAGACACATGATCTTCTGCTCAAAGAAAGATTATGAGTCCAGATCCTCCACAGTTATCAATTGTAATGCTTATTATTTGTTTTCAGGCTGCATTCAGGTTTGCGATGAATCATTAGTAATTCTAGAAAGTCATCTCTGTAATTAGACCCGTGGTTATGTATGTAAAAGAATTCCTAAGTGAATTAATGAATACACAAGGATTTTTAGGTTACTAAAAGCTTTACTGAATAATAGTTTAAGAAGAGGCTTCCATATATTTTTAGTGTAGCTTTATTTTAAATTTCACCCATTCCATATGATTTATGGAAATAAGTTCTAGAAGTAGCTTCTCTGCTTTACTCAGTTTCATTCCATATTTTGATTATGCTTATTCTCTCCCTTCCTCTGAAAGTTATAACCTGTACAAGGATAAAGCATTTTTATTAGACATGTTCATTTATTAGCAAGAATCATGAAAGAATCTCTGGGTGTCCTCCATAGCTCACTCAGATTATGACTGTCTTTGAGCTAGTTTCCAACCCTAAGTCACAGAAAAAGTATAATGTAAATAATTTATGATTGCAAAAATGCAAAAGGAGGATCTTTGATGGAATGCAATTGATGATTGCCTTGGGATAGCCTAGATTTTCATCTAATTGCTAATTCCCATCAATATTCACTGCAGCCTAAGTACGTGTGTCCTTAGAATTCTGCTTTGAAAATGCTGTAATGTCTTATTCTTCATTAATTATTAAATTCATTAAAGATTTTCAGCATGTTTATTCTATATTTTTATATTTTAATTTTACTTTTTAATAAATTTATCTTTTGCCATCTTGTACTTTCCTACATTCTCTTCCCAGTTTGGGTCCATAAATCTTATGGGTGATTGGCCCCAATATAGTGTTATCCTCCCTAACACTCAGACATAATGCTGCTGAATTTCATCTCATGGGGGGGAGGTAGGGACAAGGAAAGGAAAGAAATGGATTCCTCAGGGTACATAATCCAAAAGAAAATCAAGGATCCTCAGCTCTGAATTATATTACACAAAGTATTTATATTAATTTTCTTTTCACCTAAGAGAAGAACATTTTAATACATAAATATTGTAAATATCTTGGTGAAATTCTGCATGTAAAATAAAAATCAGAGAACATTTTTGAAAGAGCAACACACTTCTAAGTCCAAGTGTTTAAGCTTGCTCTTGTTGGGACTTTAAATATCCATAAAAGTTTGTGTTTTAAAGGTTTGTTTTGGAAAGATGGAATCCATAAGGTTGGAAACCAGTGGAAGATCTTTATGTCATCAGAGGCCTCCCTTGAACGAACTGTAAGACCCCAACCCCTCCCTGCCCTTTAAGTCCACCCCGTGAGGTGATCTTTTTCCACCACACACTCCCCATCCATGGTATCTGGCACATTCCCCAGAAATTTGAGGGTACTAGATCCATTTAATAATAGAAAGGAATCTCTCAAAGCATGATTTAAAATATACCTTCTCTATAGTTTGTTTCATATATGGATTTCAGTGACAGAAAGTTGCCGAACAACAATTTAATTTATAATATTTGTGTATATAGAATTCAAGCTAATTTTCTTGGCTATTTCTTTGGAAGTCTGAGATTGTTCTAGTGTTTTTTAGAATTTTCTCTCATTGAGTCAAGAGGTTTGTTCCATACGTATTGTATTATCTTAAATTAAATGTGATAAGGTGTAGCAGTCTAACTAAGGCATGGCCAAAGGATGACTGGTAGCAGTTCCAAGAGTAAGCATTCAGTATGCAGGTAAGTCTCCATGCTCCAGACTTCCTTGATTGATACAGTTAGCTTCAAGCAGTAGATGACATTGACTCTGCTCCAAACACACAGAGTTTTGCGAGATTAAGAGCTGTTAGAAATAAGAAATTTGTAAATGACTGCAAGGAGGAAACAATTATTTTGGAACAGCTACTTGCAAAAGTAATAATATTAACAGTAAGGAGAAACAAACTTCAATCTCACTTCAATCAATCGGTTGTGTCTTTTTATTATAGCTCTTTAGATTTTCAGTAATATTAATTGGCTGATCCCAGACTTATGATGGCAAAACTCTTATGATGATGCAAAATAATGTCCGTGTAAAATTTTACTTCAGATTTTTATATTTTCCAGGCTGGGGTTAACTCTCTTTTATGCTATATGGTGGTAATGTGAGGTTCAAGTAGTTTTGCAATCCTAAGGATGACGAATACTCTACAACACGCTGGCTTTCTGGATTTCTAAACTCTGATGTTGTGTTTACCAAGTATGTTAAAGACATTTTCAATTTATGATATTGTCAGTTTGTACTGATTCATTAGACTGTAATTCCAAAGCAAATTTATTAGCATATATAGTAATCATAGATTTTGTGTCTCTATTTCTATAATGCAAAAAGAGAAATAGTATATTGTAGTGTGATAGTTGTTGTTCTATTCTCAATTTCTTCAGGAAACTAATACATGAGGCTTATAAAATCTAAAATTTATAAAGAGAAAATACAAGAAAATAGCATTTGTATCATATGTATAGTTACTGTAACTAAAATTCTATATGTGTTGAAATTATTTATTAATTAGTCATGAAAAGGAGACAAATTTCAACATCCATTAAAGAAATGAGACAGTGCAGTTCTCATTTCTAAGTTATTTGGTATTTCCCTTTCATTATTAATCTTGCAGTAAATTAATAGCTATAATTTAGCAAATTCAGCTGAGTATAGCTGTTCTCTGTTTAAAATAAAGGCAACAAAATTTAGAAATTTCTTCCTCTAATCAGTAGTACATACCTTTTTTGGATAACACAATATATTCTATCTTGTATATATAAAATGTCAAAACCTATTATATTTGGTGACACAGTTATTCAGTGTTGTCCAAGAGAACACTGAAGCGGCTTCCTTGCTCTAGTACCACATTTGCTCCTTCTGTAGGAAAGTTCCACTTTTACACTGTTTGTGTCTCTGATGTTTGACAGTTAAGAGGCCCACTCTCCTTGGGATAAATATAGGAAATTGTCTGCAGCTGAACTAGACACAGTGATTTTATTTTAAATGTGAGCCAGAAAGTATGCAAAAATGAATATGTGTAGGGTGGGTAGGGGTATGGGAAACAATGAGAATTAAGTTGTGTCTTATACTGGTACAAATCCCCATTATGGAGTGCAATCACGATGTGTATATTTAATGTACCAATAAAGATTAAAAAATGAATGTGTACTTGGAGAAACTTTCACACACGCTGAAACAATGTCTTTTTTTCTAATTATTTGAGAGTAAAAGATTTATATCATTTATAAAAGATTTATTATACCATTGTATCCATCAGTCTTCTATCAGGAAGAAGCTATACTAGGCTTTAGAGGTGAAATATTTTCAAGACACATTATTAAAGGCTTATAAAATCTTTGCAATTGCTAGAAGTAAGAGAGGCCACTGCTAGATTCCAGGAAAATCAGAAGTACAGGATTTATAGTGTTTCCCAATGGTTTGTCTATACTCACATGCCTGTCCGCAACTGGAGAAAGATCAATCTCCATTTCTCTTTTTATTTCAATTCAAATCTTTATTGGTACATTATATATACACATTATGATTGCACTCAACAGTGAGAATTTGTGCTAGTATACAACACAACTTAATTCTCATTTTTCCCATCCCCTAACCCAGCCTACAACCCCCATCCTCTTATATGCATCAGCTTTGTTTCCTTTCTTTTTTATTATCATTTCTTCTACCCCACTGACAATATACCACATGTTATTATAGTTTAACAGAAATCTCTGCTGATGAGGAGCTTGGGAAAATATGGCTGTCAAGCATCTCCCTAGCAACAAAGTGGGGGGGGTATTAAGGCAAAAGGATGATTCTGCTTTAGTGGAAGAAATCTGTCACAGAGGACTAGATGAGGCCCATTGGTCTTCTGAATAGCAGATGTCTGCCTCAAAATGGAGGGCACTGGAGTCATGCAGAATAGAAATACTGAATTCAATAAGTTTTTCAAACCCGTGACTTCATTATTCTTTGAAATTCACAGTTACAAATAATTTGTTTTTTATGCTGTAGCTTATTTTCTTGTGGAGTTTGTAAAGACCAAAAATGCTTTTACTCTGCATGATGGTAAAATAGAGGAAAACACACAGGTGAGTACTGCACAAACTCAACCAATGTACCCTCACTCTGATTATAGAGGAATAATGGTGAGAATTTTGCAGAGTGCTATCATGGCTGTGGGATAAGCTCTGTTTTTCCCTTACAGATAGCCACATCTCACAGTGTGCTCATGTGACATTTCCTCCGTGCATGAACATGAAGACAGCAAAGGTCACTGAGCTTTCCTGACAGTCCTGCCGTCATATATGTCTCACTGGTTCTGTTTTCTGGACACATATTATAGACCAGTACCTTTTCTCCAAATATCCTCATGTTAGACAGAGTTTACATTTGTGGATTTTGAGCCACAATATTTAGTTCATAGTATTCTACCATTGGAACCACAAAATATGTCCTTCTCACTTGCAAAAATATAATTGTTCCATTCTAAGAGACCATAAAGTCTTAATTTGTTTTAGCATCAAACCTCAATTAAAGAACCCTAAATCTTATATAAATAGAATCTTAGACAATTATGAACTATACTTCCATATGGTTCCATATGGTTCAAAACTTGAGTTTTGAACTTGTGAAATTGAACAAGTTATATACCCTGCAAAATAGTGGCAGGCATAGGATTTCAAAAGGAACAAATAGGAAATAAAGGGAGCCACTGCTCCGAAGAAAAAATCAAAAGCTTAACAAATTAGATTTTAAGGTTAACAAATAAGTCTTTTGGTATTACCTCCCAGACACAGCAGGTTGGCATGTCAACATTAGGGTTTGCAGGACAACATTGGCTGTATGGATTGATGTTGGTACTAGCTTTGTGGCTGTCTTCAACAGCCTTCCTTGTGAGAGAAGCTCTGCTCCAAGGGCCTGTGGTGGATGTATCAGTCCTGCTGATATGTGAATTGTATTCAGGGTCATCTCCTCCTTGTTGAAGTACAGCACATATCAGCTATAGAATAACCCTATGGTCATGTGCCAAAAAGCCAAACATCTTGTTCCATCTCCATTACTCTAGGTAAAACTGACAATGTTTCTACTAGTACAACCTCATACCTATGCCAAGATTCTGCCAAGATGATTAATTAAAACAAATGTTTATGCTCATAATCTCTTTTTCAATTGGCTATTCAGCCACATACCTAGTACTCTCTTAAGAATAAGCTTTCTTATTTTTGATAACACAGATAGGTTAAGATTTTTTTTTTTTAATCTTCAAGTTTTGGTTTTAGTTTTACTTAAAAATTCTGCTTTACATTTATCTCTCTTACTTCATTTTATTATAGGCAGTCAGGAAAAGCCAAGCCACTTTTCAACACTTTACTTTTACATATTCTTAGCTAAATATTTAATTTCATCACTTGCAAATTCTAGAGACCCCCTCTATGAAATTATCACAGTCTTCATTCTTTTATTCCAAGGATCACTTTCTTCTAGATTCTAATTATTATGCTTGTCATTTCTCCTTGAAATGTCACAAGAATGGCTCTTACCATATATATTTTTGTTGTGATTATTTTCATAATTATTTGTATAGTCTTTAAGAGTCTGAGGCTCTCTGTTTAGCCCTTCTTTCTTCATTCTTAGGCCTTGTTCATTGCACTTTTCTTTGATGTCCACATTTTGAGCAGTACCTCAACATTATTATAATCCAAAGCTAAAAAGCCATTATGAAACTGCTTCCACCTTGTAATATATTGGTTACAGCAAAACTCCCTTCATCCCATAGACTGCTGCTTAAAAAATGCGAATGATTTTCACAGAGATCTGCCAGCTGGAAGTCTTTGTCAGGATGCCATGCTGGATGAGTTGTATTGAGGGATCTACTCTTGGCTTGAGGACAGGCAACATCTCACTGTACATTCACATGGGCTTTATCCAACGTGTTAACATGGACCAAAAGAGACAAGTTCAAATGGTATCACCATTTGAAAAAAATACTAATTCTTTCCTGATGGTCCTACACCCATAACCTCATCTGTACATAATTATCTCTCAGAGGATCTCTCTTGAAGCACCATCCTACTGAATGTTAGGACTTGAACAAATACATTTTAGGGGACATGATTCTGTTCATAGTAGATAAATCCAACAGTGATAGCTAAGCCTGCTTTATTTTCTTCTAAAAAATATTTAGAAAATTTGTGTTAGCTAAGAACATTGTAATCTATTTAGAATCTCTGAAGAAGCACATAAAAACAAGACAGAATTATTAGGTAATATTAGTACATTTTTAGGATATAACATTTATACATAAACATTTCTATACATCAAAATTTTAAAAAATGAATATTAATACAATTTAGAGTAGCAATGGGGTACTGAATACTTTGGAATAAATCTGACAAAAGATATTCAAAATCTATAAATTCAAAATTATGGATAACCTGTGAGAATAATATTATTTGTGTTAGATGTCTCCTCAAAGTCTCATGTGGTCATAGCTTGCACTTTTATGGGATTTCAGCTCTGGGGTTATGAATATAGATTAAGTCCATGTGATAGCTAACTTGGCTAGCATGGCTCTGCATGTGAATAATGGAAAGTCTCCGTCAGCATGTAGATGACACCAACCAATGGGCTGTAACCCTGATGGAATGTCAAGGGAAAGATGCAGAGCAGACTCGTTGCTTCCTGACTGCCTCACTGTGGACTATTTCTCCTCTGTCAGGCCTCTCCGCCTTTGAGCCAGATGAATATAGACTGAAACCTCTGCAAATATAAGCTAAAATAAACGTTTCCCTCTTTTACTTGTTTGTGGGAGTCAGGTAAAGAGCATGCAGCCAGAACCCTCTTGGCAAACTCCAGTCTCCCATGAGTCCAACAACAAAGGATTAACAACCAACAAACAACAAAATCAGAACTTTGAGAAAAGGCTGAGCCCAGGCTCCATTCTTGCTACTTGAGCAGTGGTAGCCAAAGGCCAAATACTGCAATAGCAGAAGGGAGAGCAGAAGAGCCCATAACCTGAGCTTGCTGCACCTTTATTTGATATCAAGAATTCACACCCATAATTCTAGAAGGCATAAAACAGGGCAGCCCCACAGTAATTCCTGTAGTTGAAAATTACATAGGACAAGGCATCTTTAAATTCCAGAAAGTCACAGTAAGTCTTAAGGCCAATAATCCTAGTACTGTAATCTTTATAGTTTAAAATCCCACCGGGTGGGGCAGGTGTCCACAATAATTCCAGTAGTTGATCCCACAGGGCAGGACAGAGGGTCCATAAATCCAAGTAAGTAAGTCATCTTCACTTTCCAACACTCATTGGTGTTGAGTATTGTGTCCCAGCAATGAGAAAAGTAACTAAGACAATTTAGAAGACAATAAACTTAAAGATATGTTTCATTCATGCGTTGAAAAATTCAATCTTGCTATGACATCACTTTTCTGACAATTAAATCCATATTTAGGTAAATCTATATTTAAATTTGTATTTAGGTATTTATATTTACCTATTCAGGTAAGTTCTATGTAAATATCTGTAGAAAAAGTCATAATAAAGTTTCCCTTATAGTATTTTTAACAAAAATGATATAAATAAATATTTAAAATATTGCAGATTCTTTATTATAAATACATAAATGGAGTTATCAGTTTGGACAGTAACAAAAAATTTTTAATGAAGGTAAACAGAAAGATAAAGCCTATTTTGTATCATAAAACATACTTCAGTAAATTTAAAGAATAGAAATAATTAAATGTTCTCAGGTTATAATGAGGTTAAACTGAAAATCAATGACCTAAATATAGCTGGAAAAATCACAAAATATGTTGAATTTAAACAGCAGAATAATAAGTAAAACATTGGTCAGGTAAGGATTCTTTAAAAAACTGGAAAATATTTTCAATGAAATTAAAACATAAGTTAGAAAAAATGTAGGATTAAACAAAAGCAGAGGTTTGGGGGAAATTTATAGCATTGGACACATGTGATAGAAGACAAGGAATCTAAACTTATTTGAGAAAACTAGTAAAGAATAGCAAACTGATTCCAAAGTAAGCTAAGGAAAAGAAATAGTAAAAACTGACACAGAAATAAATCAATCAAATAGAATTGAAAAAGAAAGTAGTAATAGGTCAATAAAATAAAAAAAAAAGCTTCTACACGATCTCAGTAAGGGGGGGAAAAAAAGATCAAGTACTAATACCAGAAAAGGAAAATAATGTAACTGCAGACTTCATAGAAATTAAAAGAATAATAAAAAAATAAGATTAATAGAATTACAACAAAATTTGGTAACCCGTATGAAATGGAAATTTTGAAGACAAATCTGTTAAAACTTATTGAAAAATAGATATCCTGAATATGTTATCTCTATTCAAGAAATTAAATCATATTTAGTTCTCTTCCAAAGCAAAAATCACCATGCTCAGATGAATCTAAAAGCAAGAAATCATACAATTCCCTTAGTGTTTTTTTTCCAGAAGGTAGAGGCAGAACAAATTGTTCCTAATTAATTCTATAAAGTTATTACTTTAATATTAAAGCAATATACAAAAATTACAAGAAAACTTGAACCAAATAGCTTTTATGAATATGAATGCAAAAGTCCTTGATGAGATATCAGAAAATTAACTTCAACAGTGATCAAAAAATTAAACACTACCTAGTAAGATTTACTTCAGGTGTGCAATGAAAGTTACTGTTCAACAGCTGAAAACAAATTATTGCATAAAAATTTATTTATTTTTAAATAAATAAACTTTATTTAAATTCAATTAAATTTATTTATTTTTAAATAAAATATTTAAAATTATTTAAGCATATCAATAAAGACAGAATACAATACAAAATAACTCCAAACACATTCATGACTAAAAACTATCAACAAAACAGAAACTGAGCATAACTTCCTCAGTTTAATAAAGAATGTCATCAAAAAGCTCACCTCTAACATGGAATAAAAACAGATCAACTACAAAGCCAGAGTAACCCTTTGCCACTAATATTCAACATTATACTGGAATCTGTTACTACTAGACAAACATAAGAAAATGAAATAAGGGCCAGGGATTTAGCTCAGTGGTTCTGGCACCTGTCTTGCAAGCGCAAGGACCCGGGTTCAATCCCCAGTAACCACATACAATACTCTGGGTGTGGAGACTCACACCCAGCAGCAACCAGTATCACATACCACAGTGCCGGGCGTGGTGGCTCACGCCTGTAATCCCAGCACTCGGGAGGCAGAGGCAGGAGTATTGCTGTGATGTAAGTTTGAGGATGAGCTCGGGGCCAGCCTGAACTATAAAGCGAGACCCTGTCTCAAAAAACCTAAAACAAAAAGAAAAAAGAAAATGAAATAAAAAATGTACAAGATGAAAAGAAATAAAACTACCTGTTCATAGATGACACGTTTACTTATGTAGAAGTAAAGAAACAATAACAAAGCTTTGGAACTAATAAGTTCCAAATAATGTTGGGATACAATATAAGATCTTAGGGAACTACAGAGAGTAAGAAGAATTTGAGGTTTCAAAAATTATCATTTATATGGTAATTAGTAATTGCACAAGTAATTACATAGAAAAAACAAGAAATGTTTAGGCATACACCAGGCAAAGCCTCATAAGATCTTTGTGATGAGAAGTACAAAACTGATGAAAGAAATATAGAACTAAATAAATAAAGAGCTATAGACAAGAAGTCAGTATTGAAAAAAGATCAGTTTTTCCAAACCTAATCTATAAATTTACCGTAACAAGTAAAGTTAAAGTCCCCAAAAGTTTTTGTGATCATCAGCAAACTATGTAGTTATAACATTTACCTATAAATATAAAAAACTCATAAGAACCCAATCAATATTAAAGAACAAAGTTGAAAGACTATCAAAATTTGAAACAATATAATCATCAAGGCATTTCACTATTGACAAATAGTAGACAAACAGATCTGTGAATTGAACAGAAATTCTCACAATAACCCACAAAATAGAGACAACTGATTTTTGAAAGAGAAATAAAATTAATAAAACAGAGAAATATAGACTTTTTGACAAACAGTGCTAGAATAACTTACACACCCATTTTTTAAAGAAACTGCATTTAGATATGGACATGACAATTTTCACAAAAGTTAACCCCAAATAAAACATACAAATAAAATAAAATATGTTACAGATATTAGAGGATAATATGAGGAATTAAAATGATCTTATGAATGGTAAAATCATTAGACATAATGCCAAAAGCATTGTTCATGACAAAAAGAATTAACAAACTCCACTTCATTCAAATTAAAGACTTCTTTGAAACACAATGTCCAAAAATGAAGAATATAAACTAAAAATTGGAAAAAGTGTCTGCAAGAAATGACTATCTGATTCTAATTTGTAATCCAACTTATGCCACAAACTTTTTAGATTCTACATAAAGGACACTAAAAAACTAATTCAAAAATAAGAAAAACTTCAACAAACAAGTAATTATAGCAGATATACTGATAACATAAATGTATCAAAAGATGTTTCATGTCATTTGTCATTAGGAATTGCAAATCAAAAGAACGACATGAATCTATCCATGTACAAAAAGGATCAAAATCCAAAACACAAATTCTATTTAGGACAAGGAGGAATAAGAAATCTTATTCTTTATTCATAGGAATGTAAATGTTAAAGCTACTTAAAGACCATTATCAGTTTGTTATCAGACTAGGCTATAAGGCAAAAGACACTAGAATGTGGGGCTTATGAAGTATTATAAACCTAGCTAAATCAGGTGTAGTGGCTCACACCCATAATCCAAGCACTTGGTAGGTGGAAGCAGGAGGATCACTGCAAGTTTGAGGAGAGCCTGAGTGAGTTCAGGGCCAGCATAAACTACATAGTGAGACCTTGTCTAACAGGAAAAACAAAAACAAAAAAATACAAATCTAGCTAAATTAGTAGAATTTCTGTAATTAATAATAATCTACATAGACTCTGAACTGTTCTTGGATTATTTATAGCATTAATGTAAATTAAATACTTAAGGCCAAGGTCTTGGTCATACACCAAAACAACAATTTTCCATATTCTTTTTATTGCCAATATACTCAGAATATTCTGATTTTAACAAGAGTGGAAAATAAAAAGAATACATTTAATGAAACCCATTTGGGGAAAGAAATAATCTTTACAGAAGAGAGAAGTCAAGAGTTCAATGTGGGAATTATAAAGCTATAAATTTTCTTTCAATTATACCTTTTAAAGCATCCACTGTGCATACCTTGCATCTGAAGTTGGTCATTTATGTCCTGGGCATACCAAGTTGATTTCTAACCACAAGATATACATGTAAAGTCCTTAAGAATCAGATGCTGAATTTGCAATATTTGATGAACAAAATAAAAATCAAAATTTTA
>PVIR01013989.1:0-41285 GCA_004026965.1 Petromus typicus | reverse complement strand
CAGGAGGAGAGCCACAGAGAGGGAGGAGGGGGGATAGAGGGAGTGGGAGGGGAGGGAGGGAGATCGAGGAAGAAGGGGGAGGGAGGAGAGGGCTGGGGCTGGGGGAGGCTGATTGGCAGCAGGGCTCCGATTCCAGTGGAATGTTTTCTTGGGCTTCGGCCTCTCCTTCCTGGATGGGTGGGCGAGCGGAGGTTGCTCTGGAGTGTTTTTCTTGGGCACGTTTATTGGGTTTCAACAAAAACACAGGATATTGGGATGGACCTTTGCAGCTGAGGGTGACTTGCAGGCCACCTCTGGCACCTCCTGGAGGTTTACTTTATTCAGGCCTGTCACCGTTCAAATGCTTGGGACACAGACTCATAGAGAGCACGATGCACGACCCGCACACCATCCCCATCGATACTGTCCTAACCTCCATAGCGCAGACAGTAATTCCACTGCCGCAGTGTGAATCCGACCGCACCCTAACCCCTACACAACCCTTACTGGCAACCAGGTCCTTTAGTTAAAGCCATGGTATGTGCTGCTTGGCCCAGCACAGTCCTGGTTTTTTGCTTATTGCCCAGGTACAATTATTGATAATAACCCCTTTCACTCCCCCAAATGAGCCAGGCTAGATGATAAATTATACGCTCACCCTAAGTAATGCTTTCCAGCCTTGGGGCCCCAGTGTGGAGACAGCTCAGGGGCGGGACGATGTCTCGGGGTATGAGCACAAGTGCATACAAGTGTGTGCCATTTCTTGGTTGTGTCTGCTTGTTCTGGGGGGATAGGGTCTTGCTATGTATTTAGGGATGGCCTTGGACTTGCAGCGATCCTCTTGCCTCGGCCTCCTGAGTGCTGGGATTCCAGCCTGAGACACCTGCCTCTTTTTCTTAATCAGCAAAGACAAAAAAGACTGCTGTTTTCAGGCTTGGAAATGATGCTGAGGTGACGGAGAGGAATGGGTTAAAAACGGGGCCATGTGATGCACAGGACGCTCCTCTAACCCCCCAACTGCCAGGGACGCTGCCTCCTCGGCTCTGTGCAGCCAGAAGGAGAGGTGGCAGCCCCTGATGTGCTGGAAGACACTTGTCCCTCGCCTGCCACCCCAGGTGTTCTCAGCTCTTCCAACTCCTCTGCCCTCCGTTCCTTCCTCTCCCGCTGGAGTTTAGGCTCGTGCTGCTTGGCAGTGACCAGCACAGGCGACACACCGTGCCTGGTGTCCTCCCGCCATGGCATTCATTCCCTGGGCACAAACTCTGCCCGGAGTGTGCCATCGCATGGGAGCTGCAGGGACCATATCGCTGAGCTGGGGGTTGGTGTCCGTGTGAGAGTGCAGCAGGCCCTCGCACGCGTGGCGTCCTCCCACGCGTTTGCGCAGGTTCCCGCCCTCCAGCCCGTGCTTCTCTAGGAACCCAAAAGCAGGGGAAAGGGCTTCAGGTCAAACCAGTCTTTTATTCATGCAGTTTCCTCGTGAATTAGCAGCGTGAGCCTCTGATCACTGTCAGGTGGGGACATCCGAGAGGCTGAGCTGGGGGGCTGGGCCCTCGGGCAGCCCGCGGGGAGGAGGAAGTGAGGGCCGTGGCCACTGGCTCTTCTCAGTGGCCAGTGTGGGCCAGGCAGGGCTCTGCTGCGCTGGTCTCAGGGAGGGGCTCTGCCCAGAAGCCAGGCCGAGGGCACAAAGCGGGCGGAACCCTGCGCTGTGGGTTGTGTGGACAGAGGGACCTGGTCTTGGATCTGTGAAATGCGGGGGCAGGGGAGGGGATGTCACCCCAGAACTGAGTCCTGTCACGGGAGGAACCAGCCCCTCACTTTCTTGGGCCTTGGCTCTTTGTGTTCTGGGTGAAAAAATTCAGTCAAGACAAATAGGCAGCCAAGCAGAAACCCAGGGAGAATTTACGGAAAAGTAGAGAGCATCAAAGGGGGCGGGGCTGCAATGGCGTCTGCCCAAGGGTGAGTTTGGAAGCGTTTCATGCACCCAAGAACGATTCCTGAGCTTCAGAGAACTAGGCTCATTAATGATGCTCCTTAGCACTTTGCTTAGAAGTTACTCGGGAGGGGGGCGGGGATTTAGCTCAGTGGTTCCGGCGCCTGTCTTGCAATTGCAAGGGCCTGGGTTCGTCCCCGGTTACCACATACAATACTGGGCATGGAGATTCACACCCAGCAGCAACCAGTACCACATACCACGGGGCCGGGTGTGGTGGCTCACGCCTGTAATCCCAGCACTCGGGAGGCAAAGGCAGGAGGATTGCTGTGATGTGAGTTGGAGGCTGAGCTCAGGGCCAGCCTGAACCACAAAGCAAGACCCTGTCTCGAAAAAAACAAAAACAAAACCTAAAAATAAGTAAATAAAAAAAAATTTTAAAAAAAACAACAAAAAAAGAAGTTACTCTGGAGTGGCAACAGGCCTTCCTGTCTTTTAGATGGTCTGTGTCCTCAGAGGCTTCCATCCTGTCATATTATACATTGGAGTGTTTAACGAGCAATGCATGCTACTTTGTGGTTAGTTTTGAGACAAGGTCTTGCTTTCTGCTTCAAGATGGCCTCCAAACCATGGCAATTGTCCTGTCTCAGCCTCCTCCAGGCTGGGACTGCAGGCATGTTGCCACCATGCTGGGCTTGCTTGGATACCTTCTCCCCGTGTGTCTCTCGGGCTGCCTGGAGTCTAACTACCTTCCTGACAAGAGGAAGACTTCCAGGTGGACCGACTCAGCAGTAGGTTGTGGAAGAGGAACGGTGTGGTCAGAGGCAGCAGAGAGGGAGAGAAGAACAGAAGTGGGCTGGGGTGCAGGGTGGGAGAGCAGAGAGAGACCCTCAGGCAGAGGGAGGGGCGACAGTTTCTATCCTCCAGTGCTGTCCACCCATCTCATTCCACAACCCCCCCCCCCTTGCCCGACACACCCCTGCCTTTCCGCTGTCCTCCAGCACCAGATGGATGCCCCCTCTTCCTTCCACCAGAGGCTGCACCACCGCAGGGCAACACACGGTCTTGTCCCCCCTCCCAGCTGTCACCACCTCCTCCAAGACACAAATGGACCCACTTGGTACAGTGAGAACACTAGGACAGGCCCCCAGAGCTGGTGCTGGGTCCCCATGGTGGGCTCCCATTCAGAGCGAACACGTGGCAGCAGGGTGGGGACAGAAGGTCACCAAGGTGCAGAGAAGTGCTAGCTGCCTTCGGGCAACCTGAACCCAGAATCCTGGGTGACGCAACCACTGTCAGGTAGCCAGGGGCTTCGGTCCAAGCCCTGGGCCTCTCCCTCCCCTCCCTACCCCAGCGAGGGAGCTTGCACTGCCTGGAGAAGGAGCAGAGGGAGCCTAGCTGGACGGAAGGGATTCCGGCCCCCAGGGGAGGGAGACAGGCTGTTTCCTCTAGAAATGCTGAGTCATGGGGGTGGTGGCTGCCCAGTCCCTACCCTGGGAAGCCTGGAGAGCATCCAGAGCCAGTCTCCCACCCCTGCAGCTCAAGCCAGAGGCTGAGGGCTGAGCCTCAGATCCTGGAGCTCCGACATGCTCCAGAGCCCAGGCTCTGAGACACTTTCCCGTTACACTTGGAAGCTGTGCCCTGAGCAGCATGAGTCAGGGACTTTTTTTTTGAGACAGGTTCTCACTCTGTGGTTCAGGCTGGCCTTGAACTCAACACAGCCCAGGCCAGCGATCTTCCTCCCTCAGTCTCCCCCTCCCTCAGTCTCCGAATGCTGGGGTTTCAGGCATTGCCACAGCACTCAGCTTCAGAGATGGGTCTTAGTGACCAATGTGTAGTGCCTAGCATATAGGAAATGCTGAGCTGGGTGTGGTGGCTACCCCTGTAATCCCAGCACTCAGGAGGCTGAGGCAGGAGGATCACCTCAAGTTCAAGACCAGCCTGGGCTACATAGTTCAGGGCCAGACTGAACTAACGTTTGTTGAATGAATAAATGAGTAAAATATGGAACACAGAGAGAAGGAGAGGTGAAAATCAAGACTGGGTAGAGATTGTGTTCACATGGATATTCAAGATCTGAAGAGGCTCTGGGTCTTGCGGCAGAAAATGTGTCTTTGCCTAGAATAGTCACCTTCTAGTGGCAGCCCCGGTGTGAAAAACTCAGAACATCCCTGTCCAACAGCCTGGTCCCGTTCAGAGCCCGGCCTGAGAGGCTGTTTTGGACTCAGTCTCACCCTTGGGACCATCTGAATGCAGCTTCCTCTTTTTAGAGGAGACAAGGTCACAGAGATTTGGGGCAGGGCAGGGCCTATTTGTCTCCCGGTCAAATTCTTCTGGCCCTGCCTGGCCCTGAGGCGATTTAGAGAGGCAGCTTTTCCTGGATAAAAACAATAGGCAGGACTCAGACTTGGAAACCTGTCAGACCTGGCCGGCTCTGCCCTGGAGCCTCCTAACCCATCCTCTACTTCTGGGGCCCTCCCTTACCTACCAGCTGCCCAGCCTCTTAGAGAGGAAGCTTTCATTCCCCAGCTCACCTTAGGAGACTCTTGCTTTTCTTCTGATTTTTTGTTCCATGTGAGATCCCAAGGCTAGGAGTCTAGGGACCCTGTGTTTTGTGTTTATGGTAGTTACTCAGGAGGCTGAGGCAAGAGGATCTCAAGTTTGAGCCTAGACAGGGGCACATTAGCCACTTAGCAAGAGCCTCAAAGTAAAACATAAAAAGGGCTGGGCATGTGGCTCAGAGCAAAGGTTCTGCTTTCAATCCCCAGTGCCATGAAAAGACACCAAGAAACAGTGAGCCATGGATTTTCTTTTTGTGCCTGGTAGCCAAGTGGCAAGTGTTTGCTGTTGGACCTTTGTTTAATCTCAAGACTGCTGAAAGACTGAGGGTGAGACTTGGGGTGCAGGGACCCCTGTCAGAGCAGGCTCAACACCCCTGCCTGGCCTGTTACCTTCCTTCAATCACAATTTCCGACTGGATCGGCCTCAGTCCAATTCAGGGGTGGAAGACTCCACGTTCATACGAAGTTGAGAAAGCTCACGGGTGCACGGGCCATGGACACTATGTGCGCTCTCACGAGTGACTCTTTTGGGTGGAGATTACAAAATACATATTCAGTTGTTTAAAAGTCTCAGCTGAAGGGAAGGAAGAGGCCAGGCCGTCAGCAGGATTCAAGTCAGCAGCTGAGGGGACATCTAAGCAACAGATAGGTATTTCCTATCCCAACGTTTTCCTTCACAGAGTAAAAATTATCAACTAAGATAAAAAATAAAACACTTCTATTTTTATTTTTTACAGAGAGGAACTTTATTATTAAGAGAAATAATATAAACAGAAATAAGTCCTAAAACCTTCCAATGCTGGACTCCAGTTGTTTCAGGCTGGCCCTGAATTCACTATGTATCCCAGACTGGCGTTGAACTCACGATGATCCTCCTGCCTCAGCCTCATGAATGCTGCGATTACAGGCATATACCACCAAGCCCGACCTCGTTCTGGTTTTCTGAGACAGAGTCTTGTTATTTAGTTTAGGGTGGCCTTGAACATTTGATGCTCTTCCTGCCTCAGCCTCCTGAGTCCTGGGATTTCTTTTTACTTTTTCAACAATATGGCTATTAGATATTAGACTGAAGTTGCTCATAGGGCTCACATTTTACTTCTCTTGGGCATGCTAATCAAACAATTCCTCTTTCTGGCCACAGCCTGGTCCAC
This sequence comes from Petromus typicus, assembly GCA_004026965.1. NCBI lineage: Eukaryota > Metazoa > Chordata > Mammalia > Rodentia > Petromuridae > Petromus > Petromus typicus. The sequence goes on along the minus strand of PVIR01013989.1, from coordinate 35,664 downwards.
AGTCCACATGGTCACTACACGCTTCAGGCTCTTGCCTTTCTAGCTCACCAAGCTCCCTCTTGCCTCAGGGACGGTGTCCCACTGTGGCCAGTTCTCTAATGTTCCCTCTCTGACCTCTCCTTGGTTGGATTCTTTTTTTTTTTTTTGAGACAGGTTCTTGCGTTGTAGTTCAGGCTGGCCCGGAACTCATCACTATGTAGCCCAGGCTGGCCTCAAACTCACAGTAATCCTCCTGCCTCTGCCTCCCTAGTGCTGGAATTATAGGTGTGAGCCACCACACCCAGGATTGTGATACGTGGTTAACGGAGATGGAGCTCAGGACCTTGTGCTTGCCAGGCAGACATTAGAATCACTGAGCTAATCCCTGGCTCCTTGGTTGGATTCTTCCACCATTTGGACTCCATCCAATTTAGCTATGATCCTTTTGGGACAGGCTTGACCGTCATTTCTAAAACAGCTCTATCTCTTCCCCCTGAGCAACACTCCAGCCCATTTCCCTATTTCATTCTCCTCAGAACATTTTAGAAATCACCCTGTTATTTTTTATTTGTTTTATGGTATACTGTCTAGGTTCTCTTAATGACAGTTTAACCTCTGAGAAAACAAGGACCTGGTCTTATTCTCTGTACCACAGTGTCTAGTACAGGGCCTGACATACGATAGGTGTCCAATAAATATTTCATGTAGAAATGAATTGAGAAATACAGAAACATTGGGAAGCCAAGAGTTTGGGGAGTAACCTACCAGTTAATTGCTGTGTAACAAATCATCCCACAACCCAATGACCTGAGAAAGGGAACATAGGCTGACCCTGGGAACATAGGCTTACTGTCTACTTAACATGACCTCATGCTATTTCTCTGGCTTTATTACTGTGACTTTGTTTTCCCATCTCCCGCTCAGGTAGGTGGCTTGATTTCTGGAGAAAACATCAACACAATGTTTACCCTAAGACTCTTTGAGTCCTTGTCTCCAAATCCACACCTTGCAATTTCCAGTTTTGGATTGTTCCGTTGTGTCTCGGGCGCAGTCCCACCCAAGTTCCCACTATCCTCAGACACACTGCCAGTGCCTTACCAGGGGGCGCTGCACCTCATTGGGAGAGCAATGGTCTGTTTCTTTAGGGTTTAGATCTGCAGTGTCCCCCAAAGCCTCACACATGCAGAGCTGGAGCTTTGGGAGAGTGATTGTGCCACGGTGCGCTGTCCTCACAGTGGATTCCTGCCTGTCCGTTCATCGCTGGCTTGGTTTTAGGAAGTGGACCTGCTTGGAGCCAGTGGCTGAGGTATGAGCTAGAACAGTCTATCTCCCTCCCTGACCCTCTCTACTCGCTCTCCATTTCCTGGCCACCAGGACACGAGCAGCTTCCCTCTGACAGCCCTTTCCTTTTGCCCTTCTTGGCTTGGCACCAGCCAACCGTGGACTGACACTGAACCAAAATAAACCTCTGGTCCTCTAAGCTGTGAGTGTCGGGCACTTTGTCCCAGTGATGAGGAAGTGACTCAGGCAGGAAGCAGGTCTGCTGTGATCTCTCACCTTCTGCAGGAAGATAGGGCTCAGCAGGGCGACTCTTCTGCCCTGGTGATGTCAGTGGTGCTGCTGTCCTGGTGGGGCCCCTGGGAGCATCCACGACGATGCCCTCCCTTGTCTGGTGTCTTGGTGGTGACAGCTGGAAGGCTGGGATCTGCGGAAATGCTGCATTGGCCGGACTTCCGCTCTATGGCGTTTTGTGTTTGGCGCCAGGCATTGAGCCCAGGTCCTTGGGCTTGGCAATGCTCTCTATGAGCCACACCACAGCCTCCTTTGTGTGGTCCTGAGGCCACTCCTTCTCCAAGGGTTGGTGGCCACAGCTGGTCTCCCTGTCAGTGTGCCTGTTTCTTAGATCAGGGCTCCGAGCTCCCCAGCATGCCAAAGCAAAGCCAGGCCATCTCACCGGTGCAGTGCACTAACGCTGCTTTCGTTTGATAAAGCAGTCACAGGTCCAGCCTAGAATTCAGGGGAGGAGAAAAAGGTCCAACCCGCCTAATCCAACAGAGAACTGAACTCAGGTGGCATGCAGGCTCATCTGCCATCACACTTAGGGAGAGAGGAAGCAGAGGTCAGGCAGGGCAGGAAGGAAGAGGGCCTTCCCCTTCTGCTGTCCTCAAGCAGAAGTCCTGGGGCTCTCCAGGGCTCTCCTGCAGGACCTGGGAGCCGTTGCTGTGTTCCCAGCAGCCACAATGTGCCAGGCAGCCCAGGGTGGGGCTCAGTGGGTTTGCAGATAAAAATTACCCTTTCTCTCCTGTGCCACTCTAACAGTAAGCGACCCAGTATGGCCACAGGGGCACAAGAGGAGGTGACAGCACACAGAGGGTTCCCTGAGCTGTTCCAATGATCAGTACTATGGGGAATATCTTGTCCAAGCTGTTGCAAAGATAGATTTTTTTAAAAATGCAAATATCTTAGATATAAAAGTAGCATAACTGTGTTTTGAAAATGACGAAAAATAAAAGCATCTGCCACATTCTCTTTCCCTAATACAACCAGGAATTCCATCCTACTCTCATTGGCGAGGGGGGATGTGGCTTGGGATAGTGTAAGGATGGGGGCGGGGGGCTACAGGGGCTCACAGCAGTGGACAGGCTTGCCAGCCCTGTGCAAAGGGCCCAGCCAGGATGTACAAACCCAAGCATTTGGGTACTTCTTGGAAAGCAGGGCTTGGTGCAGCCCTAACGAAGGCAGGTGTACCAGGTCTGAGAACAGCCAGCAGTGGGACAAGGAGGAGGGAGGGAGAGACAGATGCACAGACATACTAAGGATGATGGGAAGGTACGGTGAAGGTCGAAGTACCTACAAACTTCATGTCTGTGAGAGACACATAGCTGAGAACAATAGGTTAAGTGTGTTCAAAGTGAGAGGGTAGATCCTGAGGAGGGATTAGTGGCAAGCTGTGTCCTATTGCAACATTTAAAAAAATGTAAATATTCAAGTTAAATTCTGTTCACCCCCCAACAGATCAACACTTGTGACCATTTCTGTCAAACAAAACCATGAGGCTGCGTCCTCATGTACCTCACTCACCACATCTGGCACCGTGCAACTTCTGGTTCTTCCTTGAGGTCAAAACAACTGTGAAAGAGGAGCTGCAGACACTCTGGTGCCTGGCATGCTGCTGGCACACATCAACACTGGACTAACCTGGGGAAGTAGGGGCCCAGGAACTGCTCTGCCCACTGCCAACCCTCCCAGGTCCTCCCTGTGTGTGGTGTCTGGAAGGAGCTATTGTGTCTAAGGAAACCCACTGGGTGACACATGCTTTTATTTATTCAAGTCATAACACTCATTCATTCACTCACTCATTCCTAATGACCCTTTCTGGCCATGTTGCTCAGGACAGCGTCCGGGTGCTGGGCACAGGTGATCTGCCTCAGTCCCTGAGTTGCTGGGGTATGGGGGTGGACCTTCACTCAGCTAAGTGCCCTTTTCTCTCTCTCTCCTTCACTATCTCTCTGTCTCTCACTCCCTCCCTCTTGTGCTGGGGATGGAACCCACAGTCTTGCACCTGCTAAGGAATTGCCTTAGTCATATTTCTTGTGGCTCAGATATGATACCCAACCCCCACAACTGCAAAGGACGACAGGTTTATCTTGGCTCAGGGGATACTGAGGCTTCAGTCCATAATCTGCTGGCAGAGGGTCTGGTAGAGGGGAGAGAGCTCAGAAAACGGCAACAGGGAGGAGAGAGAGTGAAAGGAGGAGCAGGCAGGAGATAAACCCTTTCAGGCCAAGGCTTCCCTGGCCACGCCCCTCCCTCAGCCCAGCCTCATCGACCGGCCTCCTCCAACCGCAAGTCAGCTCCAAACTCCTTGATGTAGCAGTCCACCAATGAATATCACCCCTTGTGGTCCAGTCACCTCTGGAATCTCATCTGTGAATGTAGGAGGCTTTGGGGATATCGCGATATAAGTCACAGCACATGCGCTCTATGACTTAGCTACACTCCAGCCCTAAACCCTCCTGTGGATCAAGCACAAACAGCAGCAGTCACTGGCAGAAGCAAAGTCCAACAGTTGCATCTAGAAAGTCAGCCACTGCTTGGGACCAGGGATCATTTTGCTTCAGCCTGTACTGTCACCTACAGCCAGCCTATATTGGTGGCTTTCCTGATGTGGCCTTCTTGGAGCTGTTTCCTTAGACACTTAATATGCTTTACCTGCTTGTTTCTTTGGGTCATAGTTTGACTTACTCACCTGCTAACAACTCTTTTCAAACCATACTCACTAATAATTTTTTTTTTTTTTTTTTTGAGACAGAGTCTCACTTTGTAGTTCAGGCTGGCCCTGAGCTCAGCCTCCAACTCACATCACAGCAACCCTCCTGCCTCTGCCTCCTGAATGCTGGGATTACAGGCGTGAGTCACCACGCCCGGCACTGTGGTATGTGGTACTGATTGCTGCTAGGCATGAGTCTCCACACCCATTATTGTATGTAGTTAACCGGGGATCGAACCGGGTCCTTGCACTTGCAAGACAGGTGGCAGAACCACTGAGCTAAATCCCCAGTCCCATTCAATAGTATTTTCAAAATCGAGTACTTTTCTTCTCAAAGTTTAAGATTTATTTTCTTATTACCCTTATATAATTAAAATTTTTTTTTCTATGCAATTTTTGATTCTGGAAAAAATAATTCCAGAATAGGCATGGTGGCACAATCCTATAATTTTAGTATTCTGGAGGGTGAGTTAGGAAGATCGTCAGGAATTAAAGGCCAGCAAAGTCTACATAGTGAACCCTGGGCTGCTTAATGAGATCTGTATAAAAAAAAGAAAAAAAAAAAAAAAAAACCAAGCAATTCTGGTAATGCATTGTGCTGGGGACGGGTAATCTTTACACATAAAAAATATTGCATTTGACTGTCCTAATGCAATGTCATTTGAGAAAGCAGGGAGGTAAGGTCCCTGTGAGACTTGAGTCACCTGTGTGTTACAGAGGCAGAGCAGAGCCTAGAACAGACTTCCAGCAAATTGGTCCTGGTCCTGTACTCACAAAAGTGTGTGGATCACTTGGGGCATGGTGGCTGCCTCTGTAACCTCAGCATTTGGGAGGCTGAGGCAGAGGATCACCACAAGTGGGAGATCAGCTTGAGCTAGATAGGAGACCCTGTCTCAGAAAAAGTGCAAGGATCACTTTGCCCTTGGCAGGCAGCAGGACAGGCCGCTTGTCACCAGATGGAGTCTGGCTTTGGGTGGAGAGGCCTGAATTCCAGAGCTTCCACTTTTGACGCTCCTACCTCTCCCCTCAACCAAGTCACCTGTCCATTTAAACCTAAATATCTGGACTTGATGTGAGGATCACATTATCAGTTCTATTTACCTACCTGGGTTGGTTTTGGGATCAGGGATGATGTTTCGGTTTTTATTTTGCTTTTATTTTTTTTTTTGAGACAGGGTCTCGCTTTTGTAGCTCAGGCTGGCCTTGAGCTCAGCCCGGAACTCACAGCAATCCTCCTGCCTCTGCCTCCCCGAGTGCTGGGATTACAGGTGTGATCCACCCGGCCAACATCGTTGTATGTGGTTCTGATTGCTGGTGGGTATGAGTCTCCATACCTGGCATTGTTGTATGTGGTCACCGGGGATCAAACCTGGGCCCTTGCACTTGCAAGGCAGGCTCCGGGACTACTGAGCTAAATCCCCAGCCCTATCGTGATTTTTCAGACAAGACCTCATATGTAGTGCAGATTCACTTTGAGTTCGCTATGTAGCCCAGGCTGGCCTTGAACTTTCAGTGACTCTCCTGTCTCAGCCTAACTACTGGAATGACAAGCATGGACCACCAACACCTGATTAGGTGATGGTATTTCTAACATGAGTTCTTATGTGAGAAACACCAGCTTCTAGAGGTGCTTGTGCATTGCCAGCCATGGTGCAGGTGCCAGGCTACAGGAATGGGCATCACTATTGCCCTCTAATTGTCATAGTGCGGGGTAGGGAGCAGACTTCCAGTGTTGCATTAGATGCCCTGGGAGAAGGCAGGAGGGACAGGTGGTTGACAGGGGCTGGAGTCATGGGGATGGACTTCTGGAAGCAGGTTACTGAGCCAAGGACAGGGGATGCCTGTGGTCTCTGGGGTACTTCCGGCTTAGGGTGAGTGTGCAGGGGACAGAGGCCAGCAGTGTGAGGGGTGGGCCAGGCCAGGGCTCGGCTGCCCAGGAGGGGCAGGTCTGTCCTGTCAGGAGGTTTGGGACACCGTGGGGTGGTTACTGCAGCCGCATTGGTTTGGCTGAGAGTGACTCCTTTGTGGCCCTCAGAGGCACTGAGGACAAGGGCTCGGTTTGAGGGCACGGGAGGCAAAAGGCTGTAAACTCCTGCCCCAGGCAGGGACAGTGGGGACTGGGGTTGTAAGGTAGGCCTAGTGGTTATCGTGACCTCGCAGAAGGGCAGGGACCAGAGAGGCAGGCTTGAGATGCACAGCCCTGGCAGGGATGTGCTGGGACACACTGGCGGCCATGTGAAGATGTCCACGGACAGCGCATCCACGGTTAGGGTGCTCAGGCAAGAGTCCTGGATGGGGGATGGGGTGGGGTGGGCTCGTTCCTGTCCCAGTCCATCCTGGCCGTAGCAGCAGAGCAACAAGAGACAGCAACACAGGGAGAGGGGAGAGACAGATCCAGTGGAGACAGGCTAGGAACACTCCGGGGGAGCAGGGCCACAGTGGGGAGGAAGCGGGAGTTTGAAGAGGGGAGTTTGGAGGTGGTGAAAACTCTCAGACGCTGACAAGAGGATAAAATATGACCAGAAGGTTTGTCCTTGAGTTGTCAAGGCCAGAGACGAGGGAGAGCCCTGCCAACCAACAAGGCCGAAGTGATCCTGAGAGGAGAGCAGGAGCGAGGTCCCAGTGGCGCTGGTAAAAGCTTGCAGAGCCTGAGCTGAGTGTAGGGATACCCACCTCTAGAGCATGCTCGTGGCTGAGGCAGGAGGACCACAATGAGTTCGAGGCCCCAGCTTGGGCTACCTCGTGACATCCCGTCTCAAAAGTCAGAACAGGGCTGGGGATTTAGCTCAGTGGCTCTGGTGTCTGCCTGGCAAGCACAAGGTCCTGAGTTTGATCCCAGGTAATCACATACCACAGTGCCGGGTTGGTGGCTCATGCCTGTAATCCCAGCATTCGGGAGGCAGAGGCAGAGGCAGAACTGCTGTGAGTTTGAGGCTCTCCTGGGCTACATAGTGAGCTCAGGGCCAGGCTGAACTACAAAGTGAGACCCTGTCTCAACACAAAACAAAACAAACAAAAAAAATAAGTCATGTCCTCTTTTCAGAAAAGCAGGGGCCAGACTTAAGAGGTGGGAAGAGATGTTTCAAAAGAGGTGAATTGCTGTTGTGTATTTTGTTTTGATTTTTGAGATAAGATCTTGCTATGTAGATCAGGCTGGCCTTGAACTTGTGGCAATCCTCCTGCCTCAGTGGTGAGCCACCATCTGTGAGGTTTATAATACAAAAACCATGCCTTTCTCTTTCTCCTTTTCTTCCCATGATGCCTGGTTTAATAATTATCAAGTGAATGAAATTTAGAGACTGAGGAAGATGTGGTTCTGTCACCTGAGGCTCGGGCCATCTGCAGGTAGATCCTGAGGTCTCTGGGCAGAGGCCAGGCTGTCTTTCCTGCATGGCAGACATGTTTCTGTGGTTGTTTAGGACTCAGCCACTGAGAAGCCCAGGTGAATGTGCCAGTCCATCCTAAATGTATCCTACAACTAACTCTGTAACCCTTTGCCTTCTGAGATAGTTACAAAGTGGCAGCACAGAGCTATAAAACTGCAGGGGGATCCTCTGGCTCCTGGTTGTAGTGGCAGCTATTGTGAGGCTGAAGCAGGAGGGTCACTGGAGCCCTGGAATTTGAGACCATCTCAGATGACTTAGCCAAACCTAGCTCTGAAAGAGCAGGTGGGCATCGAGCCTGCCTAGCAAACACAAGGTCCTTAGTGTGATCCCCATACCCCCAAAAAGCAGACGGAATGGGGAAACACAAGGAACTTAAATAATTTGCCTTGCGCCAGATCCTAGTGCTTCTTTGAGTTATAATGTTATAAATCAAGCACCTCAGCAGGCAACTCACTCCCCCCCTCCTTTACCTTATGCCAATTTCCACAGTGCTGGAAAGGAGGCCGACAACAGCATGCTCATCTTGATTCCCCAAGCAGACCTCACCCTCGCATTCCTCACCCCATTGTGCCGGGTTCATCTTTCACCTGGACTCCCATGCCAAGGCTCCGCCATCCGCCCGGGGTCCCTCCCAGATCAGAACTCCTCTCTTGCCCAGTGCCCTTCGTGTAAGCTTCAGTTCTGGCACCCGGCACCCTAAGCGTGGGGTGAGTCACTGGCACTGGAGTCGGCTCGCTGAGCAGCGCGGGGGAGGCCCTGAGCTCCAGGAGTGTCTCTGCTCTAGCGCTCACTGCACCCTACGGCCCTTAGTACTTCTGAGGTTGTATTTATTTTTAGACAGACTTTTCCTATGGAATCCAGACTGGCCTTGAACTCACTGTGTAGCCCAGCCCGGCCTTGAATGTGCAACGATCCTCGCCCTCGTTAGTGCTGAGGCTGCAGGATGGCTCCGCCTCAATTTGTGGTGCTCAGGGTTTTTACAGTGGAGATGGCTTTCCCCAAGGTGTGTAGAGTCGCCGTCAGGCTGGTGGCAAGATCTTATTTTGGCCATGGAGGGGGATAGATGGCCGCAGCCAGTCTACCCACTCCTGCCTTGGCTTGGCCTAGCAAACGCCTGGCAGGGCCTCTGCCGCCCTGACCCTGGCCCAGGCCCAGTTTCCCCGCCTCTGAACGCGGGTTGGAGCTACTGGGGGAGCTGGAAAAACACTGGTGGCGCCCCACCCCCGAGCCTGCTGCTTGGGAGGCGGCGGCGGCCTGCCTGCCAGCGGGCGCGGCAAGCTCGTGTGGCCGCGATCCCCCGGGTCCCCCACTGCTCCTCCCCCCGGGCCTGGCCGGCTGCCGGCGGCACGGGCGGGGGTGCGCGCCGTTCTCACGACCTCTCAGGTTGCCTGAGCTCATCTGGGAGCTATTCATTTCCTGCCAGAAAGCAGCCGGGCCTGCTGGGCGAGCCACCTTGGCCGGGACCGCGGGGCTGGGCCGGGCGGGTGGCCGCCCTGTGCGCTCGCGCCCGGGCCGCGCGCTCCAGGCCTCTGGGGACCCCGAGCCACCCCGGGGCGCACGGCGGGGGCAGTGCGTGCTCCCATCTGGTTGCACTTAGACGCCGGGAGGAAGCTAGCAGCGGGTGGTTACTGGCCGAGGGTTGTGGGAAAAGTTAATTGACTTTAATGACAGGTTCCCTGGGACAGCGGGGACCACGAGGGGGTCTGGTTAACCCCAGGCTCCCCTCCGCAGGAACGCGTGGGGCAAGGAGAGGCGCGCTACGCACTGCCTGGCCAAGGCTCGGTCCCGGGCGAGGAGACCCCCCAGCCCCCTTCCCGCTTGGCCGGATGCGCTGGAGACGGTTGTGGGGGGACCTCAGGGTCTTCCTGGAGAGGCTGGAGGGCGCTGGGGCCTCCTCTCTCGAGGCCATCAGCACTGCTGGGGGCCGGCTGGGGGGCAACAGACATAATTAGGCCAGACCCCAGCAATTCTAGGGGGTGAGAGTGAAGTTGTCTGTCCCCCAAGAAATACTCCAGAAACAGCAGGACGCAGGAGGGCAGAAATAAACCCACTCAAATCTGGGCCTGGCAGTATCGCCGGGAAGGGAATGACTTTTCCACAGCGCGCGGTGAGTTCAGTGGCCCAGACTGGACGCCACTGAGTGTCCCCATGGGAACACGGGGTCTCCGCCCTCATCACACTGTACAAAACAAATGCCTTTTGTAATAGTCTAAACCTAAATTTCAGGAAAAAAGAAGCGTTCTTTGAAATCCACCATTACTTTACAAAATAACACATGTTGACTTATTTTCCTTCCATGTATTCCCACTCTGCAGAAAGATAAACTATATATGCTTTTGGTAATATTAATAAAAATTTACATTTTCAGTATTCAAGAAAGACAAATTTAGATTTCAGTTGATAGTATGATTGTGCTGGGTTTTTGTTTTATTTTTGTCCCTGTGAATTTTAAAAGCCGCAGATGGGAAGCAAATATTTTTATAAAAATGGGGACCCTGATGTCTGGGTTATTTCTCCCAGAACAGTCAAGTCCAGGGAGACTGGAGGCGAGACTTGACAAATCATATGAATTTGGGATGGGTATTTTAATAAGTAATTATTGCGTTTTCATCTGAACAAGAGGGAAAATGTGAGGGGAAAAATGATATAAAACAAGTTGTGTGCGTTTCTTTCATGTCCTCAAAATAAGGCCGGCTGGAGCCAGATTCAAAAAAAGTATCTTTCCCACTGCTGTCTGCTAGATGAGCTGCGTGACAGAGCCGCCCTCCTCGCCGGCCTGTGGGAAAGGCCGAGCCGGGCGGGGGAGAGGTAAAGCTTTGGAAACAAGACAGAAAATCGTTGGCTTTATCTTTGTTAGGAAAGCTTCAAAGATTGATCTCTCCCGCCTCATCCTTCTCCCAGAAGCCGCGCTGGGGAGGGCGGGAGTGAGGCCGCCGGCGGCGGGAGGGGCCGGCCGGGGCTTCAGCGGGGGAGAAGGGCGCGCCGGCCAGACCCACAGCGCGGTTATGTGTCTGGTCTCGCAGGGCTCGTGGTTTTCATTTCCCCAACACCTGGATGCAGTCAAACACCTGGCCAAATCTGACAGAATCTGACAAGCCTTTGTGACGGGATTTGGAAGAAATTCCCTGCAGATCCTGGCACAGTTTAAAGCTGTCCGCTTTGAGTTAGGACTTGTTAAGGAAGGTTTGTGAGCTGAAACCCGAGACAGGCCTTTTGCTTCTATCTGGAGCCCACATCTTGCCTGGAAATGGGGCGTGACCAAGCGCAGGGGTCGCTGGCTGTTGTATTAAAAGGGGAAGACGGGCTGTGCGCCTGCCAGCGCGGCCCCCACATGCTTTCTCCATTAGAGCCAAGCGCAGCAACTTATCAGAAACACATGTCTGGGCTTGGGCTCCACTTGGGAGTCTAACTAGCTGTCCCTTGGCAGGAGGAATCTGTTGACCTCTCCAGCCGGCTTGAAGAGGGTGCAGAGAGGCGTTTTCAGCTTTTGTACACCGGTGCTAAGGCAGTGTCTACACCTAAGGATGGCTCATTACCCAGGACCCCCATGCCGCAAGGCTGGAGGCTGCAGCTGTTAATAAAAACGATTTTACTTGGGGGTTGGTCGTTACTGGGCAGCAGAAGCCCTTGAGTCCTGGGTTCCTGAACTTTGAAGAGTTCAGTCCTCAGGAGGAACTAACACAAGGACTGAAAGACTTTAAAATCAGGTTTTGAAATCCTTTAAAGGACTCATGGCAGTGTTATCAGGGAAGCCTTATCGGACGAGTTCTAAGTCAGACGGAAGTCAGTTCATGGAGTGTTGGTGAAAGATTGGGATTAAAAAAAAAAAAACAACAGATAATTTCTGAATTCCCAGCTCACATCTGATTCAAACTCGACCAGGACCTCTCTTTTTATATATTCGTAAGGAATCAGTTCTAAGACATAAAAGCCTTCACTCTTTTATTATATTTTCTCAAATAAACTTCCCCAAAGGAAGATATTTTAAGAGCATTTCCAAACATCTTTGGCATCAACATAAAGAAATCTCGTGTAAAAAACGAAATGTCATCTCAATTTTTATAATACAAAGATGCAATCCAATATGAACATATAAAATATATACAAATATAGTGCATGGTCAGTCACTTAATACAGCTCTCTACAAAAAGTAACTTTTAGGAATTAAAAAAAAAAAAAGAAAAAAAAAAAACCGAAGTAACCACTTAGTCACAAATCTTCTCTCCTAGTATCCAAGATGCAGTTTAGTGTCCGGAGGGAGGGAGAGTGGGTAGGGGGTTAGGGGCAGCGCAGGCCTGAGCCCCTCAGTTCCGCCACGGCCTCCACATGGAGTCCGCCGTGAGCGCGGGGCCGCTGGAAGGAGACACTGCGCTGGGACCCACCGAGGTCCCGCTGCCGCTGGTGTAGACCGGGATGACTGGGCCGCTGTGAGCAAACGCCCCGTTCGGGATGAGGAAGGCGAACTGGCCATCGGGAGCCGGCACCACCTGGAAGCCGCCGAACACCTTGGCCGCCTCTCCAGCCTGGCTACCCAGCTTGCAAGGAGCGCCACCGGGAGGGGGCGCCGCGCCCCCGGGGATGGGCACGAGCGGCGGCGGCGCGAACGGCGCGTGCTGGGGGGCCCCAGCTCCGGGTGGCGGCGGCGCCTGCAGGGCGGGGTGCGGCTGCCCCGGGTAGGTCATGGCGTTGATCTGGGTCATGCAGTTGGCCAGGTGGCCGAGCAGCCGAGTGCGCACCTCGGTGTTAACGCCCTCGCACGTGGACAGGAAGCGGGTCACCTCGTTCATGCACTCGCTGAAGCCAGCGCGGTACTTGCCCAGCACGCTCGGGTCGGTGCTCAGCGCGGCTGCGGGCCAGAACAAGACAGACGGGTCACCCAAGGGTTCCGGCCCCAAGGCTACCGCCTTCCGCCCTGGGAGGTCCCCGCGCCAAGCTTCCCGGACCGCGAGCCCGCGGAACGACCTCGGGCAAGGAGGGCGGGCCGACTAACAGCCCTATCCCACACCCGCGTGGCCACCGAAGCCCATACACCCCTCGTCCCCTGTCGCTGCATTCAATCCGATCTCTGCCCCACAGCTGTCACCCCCACCCTCGCGCGTGACGTGACCTTGAGCAATACCACCTCATCCCCACCCGGGTTTCGTTTCCCGTTTACAATGGGGGGATGGGCCAGGGCAAAGCCCGATGACCCTCAGGCTCGACTGAGCTCCCAATGGCCACCGGCCCGCGCTCAATCCTTTCCACCGCAGCCAAGCCGCGCGCCACTCTCGCCTTTGCGACCTTCTCTCCCTCCCTTTCCGGAACAGAAACAACTTGGAGTTGTGGCTATAAATAAGACCCAGGCCGTGGGAACGCGAGAGGGAGCCAAGGCAGTTAAATGGGGCTGAATGCCTCTCACAACCGCGGGCGGAAGTCTGGAAGGAATCAGCGCGGGGCGTGGGGGACGCGCGCGCAAGGGACGCGGCGGCAAGAGGCCTCACCAGTCATCTGCGCCCGCTGCAGGTTCCGGAGGTGCTTCACTGTCATCTCCAGAATGTCTGCCTTCTCCAGCTTGGAATGCCGGGAGCTCTGCACATAGGAGGAAGCCAGGAGGAAAATCAGCCTCTGCCAGCCAGCTCCTCGCAGAGCCGGTCGGGATCCCCCACCCGGAGCGCGGCACCCACGCCCGCGGCCAGGGACCCGGCGACAGGGGCCCGGGCCTCCCGCCTAGGACAGCGCCGTGCAGGCGGGGTAAGATCCTCGCACCGTAGGCGAGGAGCTTTTACACTTTGTGGCTAAAAAACAGCGTTTCGTATTTTTAATTTTTAAAAAAGCTTTCCCCACTTACATCTTTTTTAAGAGCATCCAAAATCAGTGTCTTGAGCTGGCTCAGGCTTTCATTTATTCTTGCTCTTCGTCTTTTCTCCATGATAGGCTTCGATGACTGCAAATAAATTTTTAAAATTAATAATAATTTTAAAAGCCCTGCGTTCCCATGGGATCTGCCATCTCACCCCTGAAGACAGAAAAGAACCCTCCAATCCTATCATAATATTCCGGGGGATGCAGAGATACCCAGGTCTTGCTCTTACCTTTCTGTGCTCTGATGCTGTCTTTGGTTTATCCGGTGTCGTGTTGACACTGGCAGGGGTAGCAGCCACCGGGGACGAGGAATTTTTCTCCATTATATCAGCTGGCATTTTCTTTCCTTTTTTTTTTTTTAATAATCCCTAGAGAATTTTATTTTTGGAGTCCACGCAAAAAAAAAAAAATTTTTTTTTTTGCTTGTGTCCCTTTTCCTTGAAATTTTTTTTAAAACTACCGAGCAAGTGCTGAGGGTGTATTATATAATATTTTATGGCTACTTGGTAGCGCTATTCCAGGACCAAGGAGAGAGGTAGACGGGGGATTCCGCTGTTATCAGCACCGGCTCCGGATCCTGTGTGATCCCCAGGCCCTGGCGGCCTCTATATATATCTGGAACTGCACGCGAACGGCTCGTGTGAAACTTCCCAAACTTTCTTTCCCACAGTAACTTTCAGCCAATGGGAGGAGGAGACACGCGGCACCGCTCGTGGACCGCGCCCCCCCATTGGCCGCCAGGCACAAGGTCTGGCGGCCAATGGCGCGCGCCTGAGCCCGGGGCACCGGAGGCTACAACGTCAATCAAAAGGATTTTAACTCTTTGCTACTCTCCCTTTTGGGCTTTGCTTTTCGAAAGATTTTTCCGCTTTGGTTTTTGTTCTGGTCTATTTCTTTTGGGGCCAAAATCTTTGCTTTTTATTCTTACTAGGTGTATTACAGCTACTCTTAACCATTTGAGATACATTTTTAAAGAGTACAAAAGAAAAAGTACTATTTGCACTGATTAGGAGCAGCGTGATTAGTGGCAGGGTGCACTCCTGTCACGGCGTGTTACTGACACAGGTGTGATTTCCCGCTCAGATTCTATGTATGGGGTAGGGTGGACCGCGCAGGAAAATATTCCATAAATTCCTTTTTGCAGAAAAAGAAATCCCTTCCACTTTTCCGCCTGCAAAGGAGCAAGGTGGTTTCTGAGTACCAGCCCGCCCCTCCCCAGCCCTTCATTTCTCTCCTGCAGCCAGGGCCGCAGACCTCCAAGCTTTTCGAGGAAACAATCGTTTCCAACCGGGTAGAAAGGAAAGGGAATTTGAAATGAAAAATGAATGGGGGGCTGGAGGGGAGTGCCACCCTTTCCAGTTCCACCCTCGAGCTCTCGATGCTGTGGCGCCTCGAGGTGACGGTCCGGGCAGCAGCATGCACCCACCGCGCGCCCACCCTCCCCACTCCGCGGGGGGTCCGGACCACGTCTGCGCCCTAGGTGCTCCGCGCGCACGGGCCCTTTAAGAGCTGCTGCGGCCGACTGCAGTTTGACATCAGCCGGCCGGCGAGGGCGCGCCCGGGGCCGAGCACGTGCCAGGATGTTTTATTGCCGCCGCGGCTGCGGCCGGCCGGCAGGATGTGTGCGTGCGTGCGTGTGTGAGTGTGTGCGCGCGCGCCCCGGGGGCAGGGGTGGGGGCCGGCGGCGGGCGGCGGGCGGCCGGGGGCGGGGCGGGGGCCCGAGAAGCCGAGAAGGTAAATAGCAGCTGCTGTGCCGAGCCTGGGAAAACCCCGCCCCCTGCGCCGGCCCGGGCGCCGCGGCGCGCGCTGCGTGGGGGGCGCGAGTGCGGCCCGGAATCCGCGGGGGCGGCGCGGGCTGCCAGCCGAGCTCCGCGCTCCCCGCCCCGGCGCCCCGGGCCAAGGTCAGCGCTTCCGGGCGGGGCGCGGCGCCCCAGGGCGGGGGTGGGGACCGGCCACCCGGATTCTGCCCAGCCTCTCCCGCGGCTGCCAGGGACGGCCGCCCCGCGCCCCGGCCCCCCGCCGCCCGCCGCCTGCCGCGGTCACGGGGCGCCTGACCGCACTTAGGAAGCGGCCGGGGCGGCTTCTGCCTCCGCGCGGCGGCTGCGGTTAGCGCGGCTTCGCGCCCCTCCCCGGCTCGCTCCTCCTCGCTGCGCCTGGGAGGCCGCCGGCGGGCGGCCGGGAGGAGGCGGGCGGGCGGCTGCGTGCTGCCGGCTGGCCGGGCCGCGCGCCGGGAGGAGCCGCCGCCGCCGCCGCCGGGTGCCACGTGGCGGGCGCCGGGCCGGGAGCGCCAGGGCTCTAACAGCGGCCTCCCTGGGGATGGGCCCGCCGCCGCCGCCCGCCCGCCCGCCAGCCTGCTTCCCCTCCCCCCACCGTCCCGCGGCCTGGGATTTGTGCTGGCTGCTGGGGCGTCCTGTTTGATGTCCCCATCCCCCGTCCCCGAGGCCTGGCACACATTGCTCAGACACTTCATTCCTTCCTTCCTCCCAGCTCCCCACCGAGATAATGTAAATGATTTTTCTAGATCGCGCCCCGGTTTCTGACTGCACGAGTCTGGGCCACCTCCTGCTTCTCTTTGAGGGCTGAAGGCGCGCGCCCAGCGCCCGCTACCGGGTCCCGATCGCCTTGGGGACAGGTGTGGAGCAGACTAGGCCTTGCTGTGCTTGCCCTTTCTCTTGGATGATGGTGGGACAGATCAGGAGGCCCTGCATAGGGTCGAAAACCAACCTTCACCGGTAGCAGTGTCGCTGGGTTCCCTGGCGAGGCCAGGAAGCAGCACAGGTGACCCAGGAGGCACCAGTCCTTTTAAGTCGGTGTCGGCTGTGGATTTCTCAGTCTTTGGGAGCCCCAGGTCCCCAGGGACGATTCGGGGTCCAAGTAGGGGGGAGTGCTGAGGAGGTTTGGGAAAATGAAGTCAGTTGGAAAGCAGTAGCAGAACCCTGGAAACGTGCTGTGTACCTGCCGGAAGAGCAGGGACGCACCAGTGGCAGAAAAGGCCCAGATCCGAGGAGTTTGAAGTCTTCTAGCAGTGTATGGAGCTGAGGCCAGGTCACAAGACCTTTGAACATCTTCCTTTTATCTTTTGGTGCTTTGGGGGGTTAGATCCGAGGCCTCATACATGCCAGGCAAACGCTTTACCACTGAGCCGCTCCCTCCAGACACTTTAAAGTTTTGTAAAATTTTGAGACAAGGTTTTGCTATGTTAACCAATATTGCCTGGAATTTGGAGTCCACCTGCCTCAGCCTCCTGACTAGGATTACAGGGACACACCACTGTGGTGGCAAAAATCATTTTGCTTTAAAAAGGACTTTGGACCTTCTTTTTAGACAATGGATAGCCGTGAAATGCTCCAAGGAGTTGAAAGATAGTCCTGATGAAGATGCAGAGTTGGCTGCAGCATCAGGACACAGAAGAGCGGGCTGGGAGGGTCAGGCTGGTGATGCATGTAGACTGACACTTGCTCAAACTGGGTGCACCTGGGCATAGACTGTACCCTGACTCAACAGAAACCTGCCCATCCTTGAACACACATGTTCTTGGCCCCCGTGCCAGGTGTCTGACCAAGGGACCAGCCAGGCTGTGACTGTTTACTGAGTGTGGGTCCTGGAGTTGCAGCCCGTGGGTCTGCTCCTTGTAGGCTTGTTCTTACTCACTCTTACCCTCTGGGCTACTCTGGGATTTTTTGTGTTTTCTTAACAAACTGCGCAGTGAGCTGTGCTCTGTGGGGTTCTGAAGAAACCATGAACAAAGTCTCCTTTGTTGACCTGCAACCTGGGCCAACCGGGTGGGACTTTGCTTTCTTATTTTAATCAGACAGAAACGTGGTCATGACAGAAAATTGTCTCCTGCTTTTGAAAAAAATAGGATTTTCCTGTGTGTTTGAAACCCTCCTGAGACACCCTTCTTTCTGTGGTGCCCCAAATAAACTTCACAAGCTTCTTAAAATGCTTCTACACTGAGTCTGACTTAAAAAAAAAATGCACAAATACACTGACCCAGATTCTTCCAAGGAACTAAACCTTTCCCTGGGAAGCGTGTTAACCCTTTCCAGGTTCTCTAAATTCTCTAGTGCAAGAAGCTGGGGGTACATGGGCTGCAGTCTCCTAAGGTGCTGTCCCAGCTAGGTTTAGAGGCTTTGTCCTCTGACTCTGTAGTTCATCACAATTTGGCACTCTGAAAGTGTCTAAAGGGGAGTGTAGGGTCCAGGTAGGGTCTCATCTCCCACAGCCTCATCATTCAGTTAATTTAGTAACCCATTTACTGCAGCTTGACCAGTATTTAGCTTGGTAGAATGGGCAAGTAACTCCACAGACTTTTTTTGTTTTGTTTTGTTTTTTTGAGACTGGGTCTCGCTTTGTAGTTCAGGCTGGTCCCGAGTTCAGCTTCGAACTCACAGCAATCCTCCTGCCTCTACCTCCCTAGTGCTGGGATTATGGGCGTGAGCCACTACACCTGGCACTGTGATATCTGGTTACCAGTGATCGAACTCAGGACCTTGTGCTTGTTAGGCAGGTGTCGGAACCACTGAGCTAAACCGCTGGCACACACATTTTTAAAACAGAGGGTTCAAGTAAACAAAAATTAGCAAGATTTTATGTCTGGGCCTCTCTCTCCTAAAGAGTCAAGAAGAAATCGTGGTGACTCATGTCTGTAATCCCAGCACTAGGGAGGCTGAGGTAGGAAGATCACGAGTTCAAGGCTGGCCTGAGTTATATAGGGAGTTTAAGTCCATCATAAACTACAGCAGAAGCCTTTCTCATCCCCCAAATAAATAAATTTTTTAACAAGGGTGTTCCTACATCATGTTTCACCATCCTTTCCTTAGGTCTCCTGGGTTTGTCTCGCAGCTCAGCTCGCCCCTCCATCTGCCCCACCAACGGTGATTTTTCTGTCCTAGGGTAGCACTTGCTTTTAAAACATAAAACGAATACCTGCCTCTCTGGCAGCCTCCACTTTGTCCCCTAGGTATCCAGAATGGCTTGTGGGTTTGGCTTAAAGCGGTAGAAAAGACAGAGCAAGAGCAGAAAAGAAAGGTATTTTGCCTGAGGACTTGAAGCTTTTTTTTCCCCTTTTCCTCCGCTTGACTGACTTTCTCACACTCAGACTCCCCACCGCCTGCCAGCGACGTGGGAGCCGCCTTGCCAGCCGCAGACCAGGGAGGACTATTGAAAGAGCCGGGAAAGCACACTCGGGCGGTGGGCGGGCGGGGCTGGCGGATCTTCTCTCCCCTCCCCTCCCTACCTGCTCCGCACCTGTGGGGGACGGTCCCACACGTATCACCTGATCGCAACCTTTTAGAGACCGTGAGAAAAATAAAGCCAAATAAAGCCAGGGACTGAAGAGACATGTTTGTCGTCTCCCTGGGGCTGCCGCCAGCTCCTAGCAGTCTGAGCGCCCGGAAATGGCGCATTCCAAGCTGCTTGTGCGTGTGCAATGCTGCTGGTGGCAGCGACACTGGGACGGGGAGGGAGCTGGGCATCAGCTTGCTCATGACCGACTTGCCGCTGTTTCTTTTGGCCATTTTACAATCTTTTACTGAAATCAGCATAGCGCAGATAAAAGTTTATATTCTTATCACACAGTTCATAAGAAGGAATTTTTTTTCCTGGTACTGGGGATCAAACTTGAGACCTTATGCCTGTGCAACAACAGGCTTGGTGCCACTGAGTTAAATCCCTGGCTGTAACTAGGATTTTTATGTGGAGGCTCTGAACCCCCAGGGAGCCTATAAACCCCTGAAATGGAACTCTACATTGTATCTCTATATGCAGTTTAATTA
This sequence comes from Petromus typicus, assembly GCA_004026965.1. Classification (NCBI taxonomy): domain Eukaryota; kingdom Metazoa; phylum Chordata; class Mammalia; order Rodentia; family Petromuridae; genus Petromus; species Petromus typicus. The sequence continues at coordinate 16,411 of PVIR01013989.1, read as the reverse complement.
ATTTATTTTGCAGTACTGGGGTTGAGCTGCGGCTGTCTCACTGAGCTTTATCTCAGCCCCCCCCCCCTTTCGAAACATTGGGTCTTGCTTTGTAGTCCAGGCTGGCCCTGAGCTCAGCCTCAAACTCACATCACAATCCTCCTGCCTCTGCCTCCCGAATGCTGGGATTACAGGCGTGAGTCGCCACGCCCTGCACTGTGGTATGTGGTACTGATTGCTGCTGGGTGAGTCTCCACACCCAGTATTGTAGGTGGTTAACCAGGGATCAAACCCGGGTCCTTGCATTTGCAAGACAGGTGCCAGAACCACTGAGCTAAATCCCCGGCCCTCCCAGCCCTTTTCTGAGACAGGAGCTCTTCAAATTGCCACTCGTGTGCCTGAGCTTGCAGTCCTTCTGCCTCAGCCTCCCAGAGCACCAAGATTACTACAGGCCTGGGCCACCCATGGATGCAGAAATGTATTGTTTTTCTTTTATGAGAAACTGTGCAGCTTTCAAGAGAGTTGAGAAACTCTTGGCAACTAGAAGGGTTAAAGAAACCACACTCAAGGTTTGCTCTACACCCCGGGGTGGAAAGGGATCCCAGCCTTCTGGTACCAAGGTCACTTCCAGGTAAGTCTGCAGAGCTGCGATCACCGGCCATGGCCTGTGCTGAAGGTGTAAGCGTTCCTGAGGAGGTCGAGGCTCTACAGCTGTGTTCATCATTCTTGGGCAGTTCTGTGTCCAGTGATTGGATGGAGAAAGGAAAGGGAAGAGAAGAGTTTGCCAAGGAGGCAGAGCTCCCAGCCACCCACAACAGTCCTGGTGGCCGGGCACAGGCCCTGGCAGCAATCGCAGCTCCACGTGGATTCCCAGCCAGGCAAAGTGGAGGGGGAGGGGGCCAGAGAGCGGCAGCTTGCAGCGTGGGCGGTTTGCCGGCAGAGCTCCTGCCCTGGCTCTTCTGGGGAGGCAGGGAAGAGGGCACAAGCTCTGTTCTTCTGCTGGGCTGAAAGAGGGTGGAGCGTGGCAACCAAGAAAGCCTGCCCATGGGTGGGGTGGCGCTTGGGTGGAGGCTTTTGGTGCCCCAGCCGGGCGCCCCTGAGGCAAGGCTGCCGGCCCAGGGATGGACTTGCGCACCCAACATCCTGGTGCTATTGCCCGTAGGCAGCCAGAGGGGAGTGTGTCAGGCACTTGCAGCCCTGTGGAGAAGGGTTTGGTTTCTCATAGAAGGCTGAGATTGTGACATTACAGCAAGTGTCTCCAAAAACCAAAACCACAACAACAAAGCTACCATTCGAGTAAAACTGAGACTTGAAAGAAACAAAGGGTGAATGTATATGATCAATTTTTCTTTCTTTTTGTTTTCTTTTTGTGACGGTAGGAATAAAACCCAAGGCCTTCATGCTGAGCTATATCCACAGTCTTTTTTAAGTTTTTCTTTTGAAACCGTGTCTTGCTAGATCATTAAAGGGCCCAACTTGTGATGGATCTTCCTGCCTCAGCATTCCAGAGTGCTGCGATCCAGGCAGTGCCTTCATGCTGGGCACAATATATTTGAAATGCCACTTTGCAGTGCTGTGGTTCTCTTGCATCACTCTCTACCTGTATCCTGGGGAAAGGAAGGGGCCTCGGGCTCCAGGAGACGGGAAGCCTCTGGTAGAGTCGCTCAGAGCTGGCCAAGCTGGGCCACAAGTCTTCCTTGAGTCCTTTCCCTCCACAGCCTTCCTTTGTGCTCTGATGCAAAGGTTGGAGGAGAATCAATGGACCTCTGAGTCTAGTCTTCCTGGGCCAGACCTGCCTTTCAAGGCCCTGGTGCTTCAGACCTCCAGCTGTTGCCCAGGGTCACGGCTCGGAGAGGGAAAGGTGACAAAAGACTGGGCCTGAGTGGTTCAGGATGAGGTGTGTGTGTTTGTCTCCTTTTAGATATGAAGGTCAGAGAAAGAGGGCTCCAGTGGCTGCCACAGCAGCAGTGCAGGGCTCTGGCGGGTTCTGATGTGGTCAGGACCATCCGGTCTCTTCCACGACGCAGAGTTCTTTGTCCCTCTCACCCCCTCATATTTGGAGCTGAGAAGGCACTTCCATGAGTGTCACAACATATTTTGTTTATTTTTTGAGACTGTCTTGCCAGGTGGTGCAGGCTGGGCTTGAGCTCATTCTGTCACCCATGGTGGCCTCGCACTTGCTGGTGAGCCTCTGTCTCCATCTTGCAGGTACTGGGATTGCGGGTGTGCACCCCATGTCCAGCCATTTTAGTACTTGCGCCCAGGTGCAGCTTGTTAATGACCTAGTCTGTCTACACCAGACAGACTTGGTTGGGGACAGTTCAGGACGGAGGGAGGATTTGTGTGGTCAGCACAGGACATGCTGGGCTGGACTGTGGGCTGGGGACACAGGATATGAGGTGGACAGACTTTCCAGAAAATAATTCATCTATAGAGGTGAGCAGATGAGGCCAGGGAACCACTTTTCTTTGTCAGGGAGAGCCACAGGCAGGTTGAGATTTCCAGAGTTGGGATCAGAGAGGACGTGTCCTCATGTGGCTTGAGTTGTCACAGGCCAGCACAGCTAGAATCCCAGCACCAAGGGGGCGCATTCTCGAGAAACACACAGGTGCCCGTGGCCTCATCCAGTGTGCAGGCAGTCTCCGGATGGTGTCGCTGGCTCCGGAGGTTGCCAGGCTGTGTGTGTCACACATTTAGTGGTGGCCCTCACCTCGGCAGGCTCCCGGGTCCCGCAGGAATGCGAGCCTCTCCAGTCCAAGTGTTTAATGTCCTTGTCCTGGATGCCTGTCAGCCCTTTCCACCCTCCTCGGCTGCCTCCGGGTCCTGCACTGGACCCGGCTCTGGGGCTGCCTGTCAAGGAGGCGGGTGTGTGTGTGTGTGTGTGTGTGTGTGTGCGCGCGCGCGCGTGCGTGCGCGCGCACTCGCACGCTTTTGGAACCAAGGCGGCTCTTTCTCGCACAATGGTCAGCTTAGAGCTACCTGGATCCAGGTGTCTGTCTCACTTGGTCCTGTCCCCTGAGTGTTTTGGGCCTGCTGTGTGAGTCACACTGCACCTGTTTGGACGGTTGCTTCTGCCCCACCTGCTTTTCTTTTCTTTTCTTTTTTTGTTTTTTGAGATAGGGTCTCACTTTGTAGTTCAGGCTGGACTTGAGATCACTATGTAGACCAGGCAAGCCTGAAACTCATAGCAATCCTCCTGCCTCTGCCTCCCGAGTGCTAGGACTACAGGTGTGAGTCACCATGCCCAGCATTGTTATATGTGGTTACTTGGGGGCTGAACTCGGGACCTTGCCCTTGCCAGGTACCTACCAGCTTTTCTAATGCTGTTTGTCTGTGAGAACAGAGGACATCTTTGTGTTATGTTATAAAAGTTTATCTTTTTACATTTTATTTTTTCCTTTATTGAGTTTATTGGTGGATTTTAGGTATACATTATGATCACATTCATCACTGAGAATTTGTACCTGGACATGATGTATCATGATTCTCATTTGCAAGTTTCTTCCTCAGCTGCCACAGTCTTTGACTCTGTTGCTTCCCCAGAGAAAGAAGCAAGAGCTCCTTTCCCATAGTGGTAGAATCTCTTGTGCAGATCTGAGGGGAGTCAAGGCACTTGACACGTGGACATAGGAAATTTATCTTATGGATGATTCAAACATCCCTCAAAGGTTCAGCATACATTTCTAAATTTTTCTTTGATTATTTACTTACAAGGTCCCAATTTCAGGCTGATTCTGAAATCACTATGTAGCCCAGCCAGCCTTAAGCTCTTGAAGTCCTTCTACCTCCTTCTTCTGAGTGCTGGGATTACAAGTATGAGCTACCATGCCTGGCATTGTGGTCTGTGGTGCCAGGGATTGAACTCAGGGTCTTGTGCTTGCCAGGCAGATGCTGGAACCACTGAGCTAAATCCCTGATCCATTACTTTTGTTTTTTGAGACAAAGTCTTGCTTTGTAGTTCAAACTGGCCTTGAACTCTCTCAGTGATCATCCTGCCTCAGCCTCCTGAGTGCTGGCACTACAGACATGTGCCACCACACCTGCCTCCTTTGATTGTTTCATCAAAAGGGTGGGTTTACCCTGACCACTCCTGGTGACCCCCCGCTGGCAGCCCGGTCACCCTGCAGACAGACGGCCCCGGAGTGCTGCAGTCGGGTGACTGCAGGAGCCCTCGGCTGCCGTGTTGTCCCAGCCTATCTTTATGGATGGTTATTAAGGACACACCATGACACAGCAGTGCGTGCGTACAGAGCCATTCCCAGGGTAAGGTACGTGGGAAGAGGTGAGACGCTGAGCTCCCATCCAGCCTTCCTGTAATCGCAGCCTGCGGTATCTGTGCAGGGTTAATGAGTAAGATTGGAGCAGGCGGCTTCCACCTCTAGGCAGCAGATGGATAGGTCACAGGTCCATGGAAAGAGTGGAAAAGAAAAGGCAGGGACACCTGGGCCGGGGGAGCCACAGTGGGCTGGGAGGACAATCCTATAGCTGTCCTCCTCCCGCCCTCCCTCTTGCCACAATGGCTCCTGGGTGAGGGCTCATAAGCCGTAATCATGCACAGACCTTTGGGGCTCAACAGTGTTCGGGGGTCGCACAAAACACCTGCTGTCCCTGTGTACCCGCATACCTGCCATCACCCAATGCCAGGTGTCCGGGCAGAGTCCCCCAACTTTTAAGCAGCATCTGTCTTCGAGCTTGGAACTTCGGCAGCTGAATTTTTGCTGCCAGTGATTATTTCTGTCAGAAATGCCGCGTGTGTATCCACAGAGAAATTGGGGAAACTAAGGCAGCACAATGGCTAGAAACAGATTCTGGAGCCGGACTCTCGGGTTTGCGTTTCGGCTGGTTTGTTGGTTAGCTCTGTGCTATGACAATTCTTCTTTTTTGTTCTTTTTTGAGACAGGGCCTTGTTATCTTGAACTCAGGGATCTCACTGGTCTTGAACTCACAGAGATCCTCTTGTCTCAGCCTCTCATGTGCTGAGATTTTAGGTATGCTCCACCATATGTAGCTGACATAACAATTCTGGACCTCAGTTTACTTACCTGCTTGGTGAGAAGGTAGTGGGGTGGTGACACAGAGTATATACGATCATTTCCAGAACTAATATATTTTGTGCTTAGAATAGTGCTTGCTGGATTGTAGACACAACATAAACCTTAGCTACTTCTATTTTTCCTCTATGTGTATCTCTGCTATATTTGATAGTTACTTTCAGGTATCTAAAAAATGTACAAGGTATTAATATTCTTACAACAGATGTACGGATAACCACCATGGTAAGTTGGTCCTGGAAGATGCTTGATAAAACAAAAGATTCAGTCTTATGGCTTGTCTGCTGGGGTGGTGCATAGCTGTAATCTTAGGACTTGGAGGCTGAGGCAGGATGATTGCTGTGATTCTGAGGCCAGCTTTCCCTACAGAGGAGTTCAGGCCAGCCTGGATTACATAGAGAGACCCTGTCTCAAAAAACCAAACTAAAATAAACAAACTAAAAACAGCAAGAGCTTTAGCCACTCTTTATTGACTCGCAGGCTCTGAGGCCAGGAGGATCTTGAGATAGGGCCTGGCTCTGCTTCCATTACCAAAGAGGTGGGGTTCGCTACCAAGCTCTGTGGTGCACAATGCAAAGCTGTACCCGTGCAGGTCTCTTCACTTCAAGGCACTGCAGGCTCACAGGAAGGAGAAATCTGAGTGGGGGGGAGGGTGTGGGCCAGGCCCACAGGGGTGGGAGCCAGAGAGGATCAGAAGACCTGAGAGGGCTTCAGGGACATTCACAGCAGGAAGGCAATTCGGGCAGATCCTCCCCAGATCTGTCTCACTTGGCTAAGACAAGGGAAGGATGGGCATCTGGGAGCCTACCTTTCCCTCTTGTGTAGGTGCCCCTGTAAGTCAGGCCCATATGGGCATTTGGAGGGCAAAGGCAGTGCTGTTAAGAATCACTGGGACAGCAGCGTAGACTGGCACACACATGCCTGCGACTGCATGTGCTTGGACATCACAGACATTTCATTCCACCATTTCAGTGCTTCCAGAGGGACAGTGAGAAGACATTTGTTGCTGTTGTTTGCAGACAGGGTCTCACTATGTAGGTCAGGCTGGCCTTGAACTCTCTGTAGCTTACACTGACCTGGAACTCATGGTGAGCCTCCTGCCTCAGTCTTCCGAGTGCTGGAATCAAAGGTGTGTGGCACAATGCTGGCTCCTGCATGAATATGGAAAAAGTAGATGCTACCATGAGAGACACAGGCACTATTCCTGGGCTAATAGTTGCCCTGTTAGCCTTGAATTGTATTCATCTTTAACAGTTTTTTTTTTTTTTAAATACAGTTCTTTTCTGAATAGGTCAAAGTCAAGGTTTATGCTTTGTTAATTTTAGAAAAAAAAAATTAGACAGAAAGTGAAGAAAAATGACTCCCCTGTGTGATGGTTCATCTGTGTCCATGTAATGATTAATAGCAGCTCGTGGGCTATTGTGTGGTGTGGCCAGGGCTGGCTGCGGCGGGCTACTGATTCATGCTCCAAGCGTTTAGGAATCGCAGCTGTTTACTCTGAGATGCTAAAGGAGAGGCAGAGATAAAACTAACACCCAAATCCCCCAGATCTTTGAATAAAAACTGGGCTGATAGCATAACAGATAGTGTAAGAGCGCAGAGTGGGCCTTCCACGATCTGTCTTAGAGCAGATTGTGCAGCCCCACCCAGTGAATGGCGCGGAGTGTTGCAGTTTCCCTGATGGGTTTCAGGCAGCTTTTCACCCTGCTTTCTTTTTTTTTTTTTTTTTTTTTTTTAGGTTTCTTGAGACAGGGTCTCGCTTTGTGGTTCAGGCTGGCCCTGAGCTCAGCCTCCAACTCACATCACAATCCTCCTGCCTCTGCCTCCCGAGTGCTGGGATTACAGGCGTGAGCCACCACGCCCGGCACTGGGGTATGTGGTACTGGTTGCTGCTGGGTGTGAGTCTCCACACCCAGTATTGTTATGTGGTTTCCGGGGAATCGAACCCGGGCCCTTGCGCTTGCAAGACAGGCGCCGGAACCACTGAGCTAACTCCCCAGCCCCCTCACCCTGCTTTCTTCACCACCTGCCTGTTGTCCCTTTTCCCCCATAGATGACTCCACCTCCGTTTTTCGCAAAGGAGTTTGTGTCTTTATTTTTTGCAATACTGAGGACTGGACCAGGTACCACTTGAGCTACATCCTCCCACCGTTTTAATTTTTATTTTGAGACAGAATCTCTATAAGTTACCCAGATTGGCCTTGACCTGAGATTCCCCTGCCTCAGCCTTCCGGGTAGGTTGTGTGATAGAGACCTACCGCCAGGCTCAGCTCTTCTCCATGTCTTGATGAGGCTCTGTCCCCTCGGGGTTCACTTGCTGCCCTCCTCTGTCTTCCCCTTGTTTTAGGCAGGACTCCAGCAGGATGCACCCGGGAAGACACGGACCTGACTGAAATTGGAGTGAGTGGGGTTGGGGAGGATGAGGGGTTCTTGAGACTAACGTGAGCCATGGCAACAGAGTGGAGGGGTCCGGAGATGGCCCAGGACTTGCTGCTTGAGTGATGGGTGGGCAGAGCCTGCTCCCAGGCCCACCCACTCACAGGCATCTGTGGTCCAGTGGAGGGTGGACACTGCTGTTCTGAGGGTGGTCATTCTCCAAACCCATTTTGCCCTATAGGAAAGTTGGAGGAGGCGCAGGGCCTTTGAGAGATGGTGTCTTTATCTCAGGCCACTGGTCAGTGGCTTTTTGATGACAGCGCTTGTCTCTGCTGGTCTAACTCTGGTCACCAGGCTAAGGCAGTTTGTGCCAAGGTCTCCTGGGTAGTTAAGAGTTTCGCCCTTCATGATTCCTAAACATTTCGGGTGCGGTTCTTCAGGATGAGCCCCTTCTTATGCTTTTTGTTGCTAAACTTAGCACCGCGGAGGGCTTCCTGCCTGAGCAGCTGCTGCTCCGGTGACCCGAGGGTGCCTTGTCAGTTTCCGCTGCTCTTTGGTCCATTCCCGGGATTCTCCTGCGGTGGGCTTTCTGCCCACTCTGATAATGAAGCCTAGGTCTTAAGAGAGGAGACAGATGAAACAGACATATGGGTTTGACGGTACAGGAAAAAGGGAGAAGGGAGCCAGGAAGCATGCAGGGTCAGATTGAGAGCACAGGAGGCCTCAAAGAAGAGACTGCCCCCGGAGCTTTGTGGGAAGCGAGAGGGCAGGAGCAAAGGCCCGGGGGCAGGATGGTGCTTCCGGGCTCTGAGGGTCTTTCGCTGAGCTATCCTGGCAGCCTCGGTGTCCTGATTTGATTCACAAGAATGATGTTTCAGGGCTGGGGATTTAGCTCAGTGGTTCTGGCGCCTGCCTTGGAAGTGCAAGGGTCCAGGTTAAATCCCCAGTAACTACATACAACAATGCCAGGTGTGGAGACTCAGGCCCACAAGCAATCAGAACCACATACCACAGTGCCGGGTGTGGTAGCTCACATCTATAATCCCAGCACTTGGGAAGCAGAGGCAGGAAGATTGCTATGAGTTCAAGGCTGAGCTCAGGGCCAGCCTGAACTACAAAAGTGAGACCCTGTCTCAAAAAAAAAAAGAATGAAGTTTCATAGTCATGTTCACTTCAGGGAAGGATCAGAGTCACACGGTGCCAGGTGTATTGAGTGGGGTGACTGAGGACACAGTGTCTTTCTGCTGAATGGCATTTGGCTGCGGCATTCACTGCATTTCTGATCACACCTCACAAACACAGCCGTGAGAGAAGCCTTCCAGAATTGCCTCTGGTGGGGTCAAGAATGGCCAGTGTTTGAAGGGGGGGGATGTTGAAAGGATTTCATGGCAAAATGTCTTTTACCTCAATAAAAAGAACATAAACACTCACCATATTTTTCGGTTGCTCCTTGTACGGATGTTTAAAATTTTCAAGTTGTCCAAAGTGTGGATCCTGAAAAGGGACATGTCCACCTGTGTCCAATGTTCCCTAACTCTGCCCGGGAGCAGTGACCCGGCTCTGTCCTTTATGTGCCCATCCAGAGTTGCTAATACTTGGTGATGTCTGATAACCATTAGTAAGTAACTACTTGTTGATGGTAAACTGAGGCATGCTAAAGTCCAGCTCCAGGCTGCTCCCAGGGCTAAAGCAGCTGCCATGTACATGGGGGGGCTGAGGGCGGGGAACACGGTCACCCCTCTGCCCACATTGCCACAGTCAGATCAGGGCGAGTTTACACAGATCACACTGGGGTGGACCTGGGGCCTCCTGGCTTGGAGTCTGTGTCCCTGAAGGTTCTGCTGCTGAGATCTCCCTGGCTGAAGTCGGCCGGTGGGGGGCAGGACCACAGTCAGACAGCAGCCCCTCAGAGCCTTCAAGGGGTGGGTGGGAGAGTGGCGGGAGACGCCAGCCCATGTGCGCGCGTGCGTGCGGGAGCTCCCCGAGATTTCCAGGGTCCCTCTCAGCCCTCCTCACCTCTCCTTCGACCTGGCAGCCCCGAGTTCACCTGCAGCCGCCTCCCCAGCCACCTTTCCCGTGGGAATCGGGTGCAGCCAGTGCAACCCCTGAACTCTGCTGGGCCTCTGCCAGCAGCCCTGGAGCCCTCGCCCTGAGCATTACACTGACACCATGTCGTTTTTATTGAGGCGAGATTAGATTAAAAAAAAAAAAAACTTTTCAGAAGTGTGACTCACATGATCTCCGGTCCTTTCCCTGTTGCTTGAAGACGACAGAGCTGCCAATTTCAATTTGCTCCAGCTTTTATCACTAGAAGAAGCTTAGGAGAAAAAAAGAGAAGGAGAAAAGGTGGATGAAAACATCCCCTGGGCTGTGGCAGTCAGCACCAGGGTGGCTGGACACCCGTGTCGCCACTCCCTCTGCGTTCCTGCTGTGATAAGAAGAAGTCGGGATGCTGCCCACGACCCTGGGTGGCCCCAAGGCCCTACGCCACTCGGGGCCTGAGGGCGCACACAGCCGTGGGCCTTCCGGCACCCCAAGTGGCGATGCAGAGGTTCGGGCCAGACAAATGCATGGTCGTCCTTCCTTCCGCTTCTGTTTGATCAGTTCTGGCCTGGAGGCCCCTTCAGTTCATCTGCTCATCCATCCCACCTGTGAGACGCTCGCCTCTGCGCAGCAGAAAGGCAAACTGCGCCATTCACCATCTACCCTTAATTTTTATTTCTGCTAAACATAATGATCACTTTCATCTTGGGGAGTTGGTGTACGGCCCGGGGCACAAACACGATTTTTAAAGGAAAATTGAAAAATGCCTGTTGGTGGACATCAAGGTTTTTCAGATGCTAATGTGACACTCAAAATGGTAGGCACCTGGGAGTCACCTCCAGGACCAAAGCCCGATGGTGGGGGAAGCTGTCCAACCCAGGGCAGCCAGGGAGGAGGGAGGAGGGGCCGGGCACAAGAATCCACCTTGCAATCTGGCTTCTCCGCCTGGGCCCCAGCTCTGGCAGCACATTGAGCTCTACACTCACTGGCTGACGCAATGTGGGGGCCTCACCCTCAGCCCCTGAGAGTGTGAGGCTGTCCAGAGGAGGAAGAGGCGGGAAGATTCTCCCAGCAGGCTTCAGAGGCCACTGACACCTTGACTTTGAGTCTCCAGAGCCTCGAGGCAGTGTGTTGTTGTTGCTGCTGCTGTTGTGAGCCACGGGGTGTGGAGCACTTGGTTGTTGTCATGGGACCCTTATACACTCCACTTGCAGTCCTAGGCTCAAAGAGACAATTGCACCCCCCCCCCCAACCTCAGTGAAATGTTCAAGAAAATGTGTCTGATTGGAACTTACTTTTTGGGGGGCAGTAATTCTGTCTTCTCAAAATGTTTCATGTGTTTACAGTCGTACATTTTGGCATGTTGGGTTATGTGTGGCATATGTGGAACAGGAAAATAATCAAGGGAAGAAACAGACAAACTCCTCCCCCAAAGAAACAGAAAGAAAGCCCCACAACTCCTTCTCTACTCTGATTCTTGCTTTTTAAAAACATGAAACCCAAACAGATATTTATTTGTTTGTTTATTGCTAATGAGGATTGAACTTAGGGCTTTTAAAATTTTTTTCTTTTAGACAGGGTCTTGTTTTGTAGTTTAGTCTGGCCCTGAACTCAGAAATCAGTCCTTAATGGAGCAATCCTCCTGCCTCTACCTCCCGAGTGCTGGAATTACAGGCATGAGCCACCACGCCTGGTACTGTGGTATGTGGTACTGATTGCTGGTGGGCACTGTTGTATGTGGTTACCGGGGACTGAACCCTGGGCCCTTGTACTTGCAAGGCAGGCACCAGAACCACTGAGCTAAATCCTTGTCCCCCTGAATTTAGGGCTTTTGCATGGAGCTACACCCAGGCAAAACTCAAAATTGTAGTCCTCCTACCTCAGTTTGCCTGAGGGCTGGAATCACACCCAGCTTTTACTGCAACTGTGTATGATGGTGTGTGCTGCAGGTGTGGATGGAACCCAGGGCCCCTGCACACTACGCATGCACTCTGCGCTGAGCTAAGTTTCCCATCCTCCTAAATCTTTAAAAAAGTACATTTGCTTCCTCCCTCCACAGGACAGTTGAACGTCTGTTTGTCCAGCCTGTGGGGTTGGGGTGAGTCTCAGCTTCTCCAGGACCGTAGATATGGGATTGCTGGAGCTTCTGAGTGACTTTCTCCTCTGCCCTGGCCTAAGGACAGACTGCCCTGTGTACCCTGAGACAAACCCACAGGCCGGCAGCCAGAAGCAGTTGCTGAGGAGGCCCAGTGCCCCCCAGACCCTCCCCTAAAGGTCCCACCGCCCATCAGCCCCTGCTGCGCGGTGACCATGAGCCAGGTCTCTCGAGCGTGCTGCTCCGTGCTGAGAAACAGTTTGGAAAAGGATCTTTCAGCTGAACCAGGAAGGAGTTGGACAGGAAACAGCCCCCACGGGACTGCCAGGCAGGGAGGAGCTTCCGGGTTACTTGAGGCTTGGAATGACCCAGGCAAGGTGCTGCCCCTCTTGTGTTCTCCCTGGTGACAGGTGTGGTCTGTGCCACACAGCCGAGGACTGCCCCGCATCCAGCCCTGCAGGTCAAACGGTAAGATCCGTGAACTTCGCGGTGTTTGTGCAGAGTATTCTTTGGATGAGTGAGGAGCTAAATGGCTTCCATTTGTGTATATACTTCCTATTCCACCCCTCTGTGCCCCATGGTTATCTCTTAATTCATTCCTTAAAAAACATAGATCTGCTGGAGATTAAAACAAAGCAAAGCCAAAGAAGGAAGGTGTGATGGGGAAGGGGTGGACTCGCTTTGTGCCACCCCTAAAATCTCCCTAACTCCTTTCCTCAGAGTCGAGCCCAGGGTCTCAAACAGGGTGCACACCTGCCCCTCACTCCTGGCAGTCACCGGGCGGTCAGGGCTTTCCAGCCTGGAGTAGAAAGTTCCGGAAGCCACATGTACAGAGACCCCTGGAAGGGACTTTCTCTGGAGCGCCCCTCCATTGTACGTGTGCAACCTAATTCCCTGAACTCCAGGAAAAAATCCTGCAGTATTCTCACAAAAACAAGCAGACAAAATGAGTCAGTGTCTTCAAGGCAGAGCCAAAGGAACAGCAGACCTGGAAAGAGAAGCAGGTGTTCTCTAGGAGGTAACCTCCCTTGCTTCTTTGCTCTCATAGATTCTTTTCATGCGTTCAGCGGACACTTTCTGATTGGCTGCAGTAGGCCACGCCCCATATGACACACTAGGGAAATGGAGATAGCATCACACCTGATTGGGCCTAAGGATCAGTCTGTTCTGAGGCCAGGAGAGTCCTTGGAAAAAGAGAGCTAGACCTGGGCTTGGGAGCAGGGAAGAGTCTTAGCTTGGGTAGAAGACTAGTTTTCCCACTAGAGGCCTTGGCGCTTTTTATCAGCGCTGCCTGGGGGAGGAGCTTAGTCACCCTGGGCCGCCATAGCCAGGGTGGCCTGGAGCTGCAGGCCAGAAGCCAGGGGCGTGGCCAGCGTCTGGCATGGCCTCTCCTTGTTTTCCGGTTGTGTCTTCCTGTGGCCAGTCTGGAGTGTTGGAGAGAAATAAGGGTAAAATCTAGCGTCTCCTCAATACTGCACCCTTCCAGGGCTGCATAGCTTTTCCTGAGTCCCTTTGTTCCTTTGTCTGAGCCCTTGCTACATGTCACATAGAAGGGACATGTCCTAGACTCTGTGCCCAGAGTTGGAGGGCCAGGTGGCAACATCCAACAACCTGCAAAACCTTGTCCCAAGGAGGAGCTAAGTCAGCAAGCAGAGGGTGTCAAGGCTGGGTGGGTGATCGCGTGTGGATGTGTAGTGGGGACAGGCAGGGCTGGGGTCAGCCAGGCCACACAGGGGCTACAGAGGCAGGACGTGGGGGTGGCTGTGGGCAGTCCTGTTCCCTAGAGCTTCCAGAACTTCCCAGTCCTGAGGCTGTTTGTTATCCAGGCAGTTGGTTCTAAAGCCCCTTGGAAAGCCTGACCCAGCTGAGTAGTGGGCTCCTGTCAGGTGACCAGCCACACTCAAGGGCAGGGCACGTAGAAATGGGGACTTGGCCTCCGGTCCTCAGAGAACCCAGAGCTGCCCAGGCTGGCTTGGAGCTGGCTTAAGAAGAGGTAGGGTCAGTCCACCAGCAGCAACTTCTCTTCTGGCTGGACCTGAAGTAGCTCCCATCCAGAAGGGATAGCTCTTAATTTTTTTATGGCACAGAGTCTCACAGCTGGTCTTGAGCTCCTGGCGGGTCTCCTGCCTCAGCCTCCCAAGCGCTGGGATTACAGGTGTGCACCACCAGGTCTGGCTATGCTCTTAATTTTTGCAACAGAAAGTGACCTGTTGTATTCTAAGCTAGGATCTAAAGTGTGAGACTCTGTGGACAGCTGTATATATGAAATAAAGTTCATTTTTCTTATATTATTAATTGTAAAATAACATGAACACTGAAAAACAGACAAGGTGCAAGAAGATAATGTCTCATTATTTGACATATTTTCTTATTGTTCTTCATGATTTTAAATGATTATGGCCACTGTATGTACAATGTACATGCTGTATGTAATTTATGTTTTTGTTTTTCATTAGCTCTGTGCTTGTAGTACATAGCAGTCATGTTCCCTGTGTGGAGTTGGTACATGCACATAACAAATATTAATTCTTTCCTCACCCCCTTCCCTTCCTTCCTTCACTCCTGCTCCATCTTTTGATCCCCTTTCCATTTGAGAAAAATCTGCCCCCTTACTTTCTTTGACTTTGCTGTCTATAATTGTGGTATCCTAGCATTATGACAAAGTGATCTTTTCATAAACTTCCTTGTGCAGAGTTTTTGCCATTTATGTACCATGATTTTCTTAATATATTTAAGTATATAACTATTTAAAATTACTTTTATTAAGGTTAAATGTGCAGAGGTAGAATTGCTAATGAGGTACATCATCATCATTATTATTATTATTATTATTACTATATTGGTACTGGGGACTGAACTTGGGCCCTTTTGCTTGCAAGCCAGGTGCTTTACCACAGACCTAAAAATTCCTATCTCAATTATTCTTTTTTTTTTTTGAGACAGGGTCTTGCTTTGTAGTTCAGGTTGGTCCTGAGCTCACTATGTAGCCCAGGCAAGCTCAAACTCCAGCAATCCTCATGCCTCTGCCTCCTGAATGCTAGGATTACAGGCTGGGATTACACCATGCCCAGCATTAGTCTGTGTTTGCAGTACATAGCAATCATGTGTGTGATTACCTAGGATCGAATCTGGGACCTTGTGCTTTCGAGGCAGATGCTGGAACCACTGAGTTAAATCCCTGGCCACCCCCCAATTATTCTTGAGTTATATATTATGAAATTGTTTTCTGAGAAGTCTTATAGTATATGGGAGTTCTTGTGGTTAATTTTAAATTGGCTGCTATTTTCTTGTCCCCTCCTTTTCCCCTGCCTCCTCCTCCTTTTCTTCTCCCTCTCTTACCCATTCCCGTTCTCCTTCTTTGTGGTGGGACATGGTAGCAGGGGATGAATCAGGCCTTGCAGTAATTGACTTCCTTGCTCTTTTTATTTTTTGAGACATGGTCTAGCTATCTTGTTCAGGCTGGCCTTGAACTCCTGGTGATCCTCCTGCCTCTGCCTCCTGAGTGTGCGATCACATGTGTGTGCCACCTTGCCTCAAACTCTATTTTAAGTCAGGGTTTTACTAAGTTGCCCTGGTGGGCCTTGAACTTGCAATCTTCCTACCTCAGCCTTATGAGTAGCTGGGATTGCAGGCATGTATGACATTGCCTGGCGATGATTTCTTGCCCCAAACAACATAAGACAAGAAATGAAGCCCTTTCTTTCTAATCAGGACACCAGAAAGCAATAGGGTCAAAGGCATTAGTCCAGCGCCCTTCCAGCAAGGAACAGTAACGTGTATGTGGGATTGTGTGCGTGTACACAAGTCCACGTGTGACTGTGTGCATGTGCATGAGCTTATGTGTCACTGGGGCTCGAGACCAAGGCCCCAGGCGCGCTAGGCAAGCCCCTTGCCTTGAGCCCCCTCCCAGTCCTGAGCTGCAACCCACGTCTTCACATCCCTCATAGTGGACACGGGCGGGGCGCCATGCGTGCGGGGCCCTGAGCCGGCCCTCAGGGTCTGCGGGCAGGCTGAGTCCATGCCTCAGGTCCCTGCTTGGCTGCACGCAGCTGGGCTGCTCTGTCCCTCTCAGTCGCTGTCTTTGTTGATGGTCCTGTGGCGATGAGAACAGAGTCCAAGGTGGTGTCAGTGTTTCCATTCTGCCTCAAAGGGGACTCCCCTGCCATCTCTGGAGTAAAATTTGATTAAAACAGTGATCCAACACGACTCACAGCAAACTTTGACCCCCCACCCCCACCCTCAGCACTGGGGGTTGAACCCAGGGCTTTTGCTCTGAACTGTGTTTCATTTTCAGACCGGGTCCCTCTGAGTTGCTAAGTTACCCAGGTTGGGTGTGAGCTTGCAGGCCTCCTGCCTCGACCTCCCAGAGTGTGCTGCCTCGCCAGGATTTAATTTGTGTTACATGAGTGACATTTATGGAGAGCTGCCTAGGTATCCGCCTGCCCTGAGCAGCTGGTGTGCCGGGCTGGGCTGGGGGCAGGGAGGGGCCGGGGGTGACGGGAGCAGGTAGGAGGCCAGTCATGGAGCCCGGTGTGAGTCCAGCCCCAGCAGCTCCGAGGCTGGGAGCGCTGGGTCCCCAAACCCTCCACCCTCGCAGTGGCCACGATTGTGCGCTCCTGCGGGGAGTTGGGAGTCCGCCTCCTCCACCTTCTGCCCTCTTGCACGCGCTCCCCCGGGGCTGGCGGGAGCCCCACCCTGTGTGGGGGAGTCTGTGCCGTGAGGACACCTGGGCCCAGACGGTGACTCACCGCACCCTTGGGCAAAGTTGTTTCATCTCTTCCGCTCTTCCCCTTTCAGCCTGGTAGCTGTACTGGCGGTGCGGCTCCTGGAGAGCCGTGGCCCGCCTGTGCACACACGTGTGCCTGTG
>PVIR01013988.1:0-33579 GCA_004026965.1 Petromus typicus | reverse complement strand
TTCCAAAAAACCTAAAAAAAAAAAAAAAAAAAAAAAAAAAACCCACTGAGAATAAGATTCTATGATAGTCAATGGTAATTTAATCTTGAAATAGGGAGATTATCCAGATGATCCACTTTTAATGCAGAGAGATTCTCCAGGTCATGGCAGAGAGGGAGGACAGAAAGACAGCGACTGTGGGAGAGAGCAGACATTCTCCTGAATTGAGCTTGGAGGAGGCCATCCGACAAGAAGGCGGCGGTGGTGTCTCGGGACTGTGGGCACCTCTGTGTCAGCCAGGAAGGCAACAGACCATGGACTCCCTATCACCCCAGAGAATGAGCACCCACCCTTCAAATGCAAGAAAGGCGAGCTGAAACCAGATGTAGCCCGGGATGCACCTCATGGCACCACACCTGCCTCAGAAGCACAAGGTCGTGAGTTCGATAAAAACCCCAGATACAAGAAGGGGATTCAAACCTCCCTCTCCTTTTTTTTTTTTGAGACAGGGTCTAGCTTTGTAGTTCAGGCTGGTCCTGAATTCACTATGTAGCTAGCCTAAACTCACAGAAATCCTCCTGCCTCTGCCTCCTGAGTGCTGGGATTATAGGCGTGAGTCACCACGTCTGTAGCATTGTGGTATGTGGTTACTGGGGATAGAATTTGGGACCTTGCGCTTGCCAGGCAGAAAAGAACCACTGAGTCAAATCCCCAACCCCTCTCCCTTCTTTGAAAGGAGGAGACACTGTCACCTGCGAAAGTAAACAGAGATAATCAAACACTGTACATTTCAAAAAGCTCAAATGATTGAGTTTTCTCTGTGAAGAAGCCACAAATGTCTGAGGAGACAAAGGCCTCACTGGATTTAAACACTACGCAGTGTATGTGCACCAAACATGCCACCCCGTGAATGCACAGTTTCTGTGTTTTAATGTACCAGTTGGAATAAATTTTTAAAATACCCCAAGAAAGCTGGTGAGGATGGAGGGGGCTGGTGGGAATGTGAATTAGTACAGCTACTATGGGAATCTGTGTGGAGGGTCCTCAAAACACTAAAAACGGCCCTTCGGTCTGACCCGGCTATGCCACTCTCTGGGATACACTTGGGGGAACAAAATGCAGCTTCCTATAGATACCTAGGAGGTGCCCATCAACAGCTGGGAGGATAAAGCAAGCATGATACATGTATGTAATGGCATGTTATACAGATGGAAAGAAGAGCAAAATTACTAGGAAAATGGATGGAACTACAGACCGTGTTAATCCATTTAAGCCACATTCCCTAATATGTGGAATCTAAAAGAATAAAAACTAAAAAGCGCCAGGGAACACAGAAGAAAGGCTACTATTAAGGCTGGGGATTTAGCTCAAGTGGTACCGTGCCTACCTTGTAAGCGCAAGGGCCCAAGTTCGAGCTCCAGTACCGCCAAAAAAAAAGTTACTATGAGACGAGAAGATAGAAACCAGGCTGGGGGAGGAGGATGGAAGGAGGACAGCAGGAGGGACGTCCATTAAAATGCCACCAAAACTTGGTATTCTGTAAAATTAATAGGCACAAATAAAAATGTATTCGATAAATCAGGAAAAAAGGCCAAGCACTGCACCAAAATTACAACAATTAATTTCCTTAGTTGGTGGAATCACAAACGATTTTACTTTGTGTTCTCATGTCTTGCAATTTTCTTCGCCTGAAAGCAAAAGTCTGCAAGCCTTCACCTTCTATCCTAATACCCAAAACGCTCTACAAATGTATTTTCATAAGTTTGCAGCAAGTGTGTATAGCAGGAAAGCCTGACCTAAACTGCCCCCCCCATTCGTGTTTATCTCACTTCATGGGAGTATTTATAGTTTTCACCAGAGTAACAATGTTTCAGAGTCACCAGGGGCTCCATATCTTCCTCTAACAACCCTGAAATTTTGGATTCTAATATATTAAACCAAGGATTACAGTAACTTGTCACCTCTACCACTTCTAGGCTTTTGAGAGATTCCTCACATGTCAAAGGGTTGGGGACCTTTGTCAGCAGTTATAAATTTTAGAAATGGCAACATCAGAGACGAGCAGTTGACAAACAAGATCATGCTTCCAACTAAGGAGAAGTGGCGAGGGAGGCTCCGGCCAGGCCAGGCCCTTCCTGTCCTGCGTGCTTTGGCTCCTCCACTGTCTCCTACAAGGCGGGCACCACCCCTGGCCCGTCCTGCCTAGGAAGACACAACTGAGCAGCTGCACTATTTCCTAAAGACGGAAGACAGAGCTGGGCCCTGACACATCGCTACGCCAGGCCCTGAGGCCCCTGTGCCGACCGCAGCTTTGGACAGCAATGGCGGGGACCACTAACCGCTCTCCTAGCAGAGACAACTGACTTGTCTTTGAAACTTTTTTGATTTGTAAACTAAACATACTTGATCTACAAATTACTGAGAAAGGATAAATATGAAGCCATACCATGTAATTTCTAGTATTACCACCATTAACTCTAACCACACCAAAGATACTTGAAGATGTCCGATGAATGTAATGTATTATATGATGTAATTTGCTATACCACAGAAAATCTCCCAGTAATCTTTGGGAAGTCGGTGTGGGAAATGTTTTTTGAGGGTTCTCCAAAATAAGAGACCAAGTTCCTACCCACACAGAAGACGGACTTTTCCAAGAACAAACTCTCCACTGTCTACTTTTGGGGTTTCCCTGGTGTCTCTGGGCCATGAAACCCTGTAATTTACTTTCCCTACTGAAAACCAGGGCAGAAATAGCCTGCTCTTCCTTTTTGTAAACCCAATTCACAGCTGTTTGGGGTGAATCAGCCAAAGAGGGGAAAAGGAAGCTTTTGAAAGGATTTTTCTGGCCAAGGACGTCACGTTTAATGCGCCCGTAACCTTCCGTGATAATGAACAGGCTAATGCCAACTGGGTACAAATTGCATTTCTCAGACCACAAGACTGTCCCACTGTTTCCTGTCTCTAATTTGTATAACCTAAGCAATAAAAACTGAACTTCATTGCAAAACTCAGGA
Source organism: Petromus typicus (assembly GCA_004026965.1). Classification (NCBI taxonomy): domain Eukaryota; kingdom Metazoa; phylum Chordata; class Mammalia; order Rodentia; family Petromuridae; genus Petromus; species Petromus typicus. The sequence continues at coordinate 30,583 of PVIR01013988.1, read as the reverse complement.
AAAAAGCGACCAGTGACTTAGTAAACTTCTGTAAATTATCTTTTACAACAACAAGCTGCCCTCAACCGACAGCCTGGCTCTCTCTGGACGTTGGGAGGTAAAGCAGCCACAGCAGACATCTCCAGGCAGGCTGCCTCGTTTTGTTTCCAACAAGAGAATCACATTCCGCTTTGGAGAAAATAAGAATGTCCAGCAATTACAAAACAAAAGAAGTCTGCCATGCCCACCAAGTCATACTGAAAAAGAGCATTTTCAGAAGTTCTTGAAAACCTGTTTTTAATTAAGGTAGTTTAGTGGAAGGCTCGGAAAATGTTATCCTGGGGGGTGGCTGGATCTGCTTTGCTTTTTCATTTTTGCACTGCTGTAGAAGAAAACGGAGTGAGACACCCTGTTTCCAGTCTTCTGTCCCACAGCCCTTGTGTGGTCGGTGCAGCCCACTTCCTCAGGACGTTAAAGTCACTCCGCTCAAAATAAACAAGTTTGAAAGAAATCTTGCACGCAGAAGGACCAAAGCAAAAAGGGTTGGCAGGAGGGAAGGTGGTCATGCCACTGAAACCCCCACACTACAGGGCCCTTCAAGAAGTCCGTAAAGGACTCGGTGACACCAGACTATGTAAGTCACTTTTTCAAAAAAAGATCTGAACTTTTAAACTAAACATCAATCACTTTTTTTTTTTCAAAACACTTATTTGTTGTATTCTCTGAGGTTTGGGAGAATTTGCTTCTGTCCACAAAATGGGGCTCATTTTTCAAATATTCTTATTCTTCACTCCTTACCCTACAGCCTTTTAATATCTTAGGAAATTCAGGTCTGGCCGGTATATTTTTCTTCTCAGGATTCTCCACCAAGCCTTCTCAGCTTCCCCTTTTCTCATTCATTTTTCTTAATGCTTAAGAAATTAAAGGTACGGTTTTCGTAGACATGACATCATCTCCATCCCGACGACAGTCTCTGGCTTCATCTCTCTTGGCTTCTGATCCTATGGAAGTCATTCTCCTTCACCTTTCCATTCACACCCATCAAAAGTTAGCTCGTTGAGCTACCGTCTGATCACTTTTATTCCGACTCCGCTCAGATTTGTGGGACTTCTCTAGCAACCCATATCCTACTGTGTTTCTGGGCAGAGGCTGCTTTCCTGAAAGTGGTAACTTCACCATAACCTTAAATACAGCACACTCTCCGTCACTTGAGAATTTTAACGCCCACTGTGTGCCGAGCGGCCAAAGTCACCTTCAGTCAACAGGTGTAACTCAGAGCCCATCCTGAGCTCCAGACTGAAGGCGCACATCCATTAAACAGTTAGAAAACCAGTCCATGCTGCCCATGTATAATCCACGCCATCTTGAACGGCTGTACAACTACACATTATACTTCCTACTTATATTTTCCTTTTAAGTAACAAAATTTCAATCACTATGGATAGAAAACCAAAATGGGTATTTTCCTACTTTCATTAACAAATTACAGAACATAATCTTTGGTAGCTAAAAGTTATAACAGACATAAATTACAGCACTGAGACAGTACAATGATGCTCGAGTCCTACTCAGGTGTGAAGAGCTGAAGCACCTATGTCAATAACCTCTAAAGACTGAAAGGGCTGGATTTGGTCCCTTGTTGAGAGGAGGTCAACCTGCCACACGATATATACAGATGCTACTATAACCTCCACGAGGGAACAGATCTCATGGGGAGAGGGGACGATTCTGACAGAACCCACAGTGTGCGAAGGTGAGTGACTGGCTGACGGGTGGCACGCGCATGCCTGCCTGAGCAGGTCCTCCCTTACTGTTTATAAGCTACCACGGCCTGAAAACAGATCACCAGGCACGGAAAAACAGCAGAACCTCTAGTATCTCCGGCATGGTAATTTGCACATGGCAGGTGCAACATGGCACAACTTGACGAGATGATGGGGATGTAGCTCAGCGGCACTGGGCCAGCCTGGCAGGTACAAGGTCCTGAGTCTGATCCCTAGTACCAAAAAACAAAACAAACAAACAAACCTCAATGAGATGAAATGAGGATAGTTAACACTAAGCACTGAGAATGTTCCTGGAATTACAGTGAGTCCAGCAGTCATTATCTTGGATAAGACCTGTATGGCATGTAATATTATTGCCATTTCACAGACAGAACTTTAGGCCCCACAATAGTTACCTTACAGGTTAAGCAGCTGGTGACTGTGAAGTGTGAATCCAGGTAGTGTGACCCCAGAAGAAATTAAGATTGGATGCTGCCTGAATAATGAAACAAATGAGGGTCACAGAAGTGGTTTTTTGTGGGGGTGTTTTGAGACAGGTTCTCGCTTTGTACTTCAGGATGGTCCTGAGCTTACTATATAGCCCAGGCGAGCCTGGAAGTCATACCAACCTTCCTGCCTGTGCCTCCCAAGTGCTAGGATTACAGGTGTGAGTCACCACGCCTGGCATTGTGGAGTGTGGTTACCAGGAATCAAACTTAGGACCTTGTGCTTGCCAGGAAGACACCAGAACCACTAAGCTAAATCTCCAGCCCCAGAAGTGATGCTTATCTTTTTAAAGGTGCAAGATTCTTAGCTGTCTGATTCTGACATATACTCAAATGGGTAAGGACTGTGATGTTAATACTGACAGACCAAAATGCTGAGCTGTGGAAGCTAGAGGGGCAGTCGGTATTGACAACACACTTAAAGGACAGACAAGGTGTCCCCAAGAAGAACCTTGAAAGATCTGTGCACACCAGGGTCATCAGGGAGGGTGTCAGGGAGTTAAGAGCTAAGGCGAAGCAGCATAAGCAAAAGAGGCACGTGAGACTGTGCACACGGCACTGAAGACTGGGGAGCCGGAAATTCATGAACCATAAACTCACGGACGAACCGGTGTGACTGGGGACATCTACACCTGTATGGCTGTAAGCTCCCAGAGCAGCCACACGTGGTAGGTGGGTTGCTGCTGGCTGTGCTGGACAGAGAGTGCCTCCAATAGCTAATTCAAAGGTCAGACCTGAAGCTCTGATTCCACAGCTTTCAAGAGTAACCCTGAAAGCAGTTGAGGGAGAGAGGACTCACCACCAGCATTTCCAAACCTGCCAGGTGAGGACATGCTGACCAAGGGATTATTGAAGTGCATGGTTTCATTTGCTCAGAAATCTTTCACCAGGTTTAACCGGAGTCAGCTCTAATTAATGACACATCTGAAGTGTCTAGTGCCTGAGATCCTCCCTGCCCCTAGGAGTCGCAGGAATGGGAGGCTGGGAAGCGCTTGGGCATCTGCAGCTCTGGGAACAAACACAGAAGCAAAGCAGGAGTCAGCTGGAACTCTGGGCAGGGAGCCTCCACCCACGCCGCACAGCAGAGCTGGGCACTCCAGCGGGAGACCCAAGGGGAAACGCTGCTCAACAGACTCCTTACTCTCGCTCACCTGTGCGGCAGGTAAATCCTCAGCCAGAGTCCAGCAGCCTCTGATGAGAACACCAAGAACAAATTCACCTGTGCTTAAGGGCAGGTGCGATATGAAAACTTCTCACTTGAGCAACATACACTTGGGGTGAAGGTATCTCTGGCCAATCTCCACAAACTACATCATCGGCTCATCAGAGACAGCCACCTCCACACTTGTACAACCCTTCCCTCGCCTCTCAAACGTCAGAACAGTAAGGACTCAACCCAAGCAGGATTCAAACCCAATTCATGCATTCAATCAATGTACACAGATTGAGCACCTGTAAATCACTAGGCAATAAGGTAGAGACTGGGAACCTATGAGAAAAAGACAGTCACTCTGCTAGACAGAAGTGTACTGATATACTCAAGGGTCCAAGCAACAAGTTCTTCCAGTGACCCACATGTACCAAACCAGTCTCCCCACTTCCGTGGCTCTGACCTAGGTGTGCTCACCTGGAACATTCCAGTCACATTTCATCTACTCAGACGCTGTACCTTCAAGCCTGGTTTAATACCCTCCCCGTGCAGCCTCTGACCTCCATCCCACTCCCAGGTGATGTCTCTGCTCCCAGAACTGCCAACAATCAGAGGAGGACCACTGCCAGTTTATTCAGGAATTGCTCACTCTCCAAGTGATACTCTCATTTATAAATGTGAGTAACTCTGTTGAGCCAACTGTTCTAGGTAGGTGCTGGAGAAATAGTGACATTCCGGTACTTAGCTTTTCTTCTCTGAAGGAACTTCCTGGGGAGAGTTCTTTTCCTTACATTGCTTTTTAAACATCGTCCTGTGAAGATCTAGGTTGGCACTCCGTGCTTAATACATAACAATCACGTCTTTGGTCCAAGCTCACTCAAACTGAAGTTACATAAACTCATGGGGAACAAAAGCTAACGAAGTCGTTTCTAAATGAACTTCCACTTCTTTACAAACCTCATAAGAAGGAGGAAGGAAAACAGGCCATGAAAGCGCTGCTGAACCAACTATTTCACTCGCACGGACAAAGCGCCTCCAACCTTCCTTCCAAGCTACGCAGAAGTGTTCCTTCCCCTCAGGCCCTGAAGCTCCGGACTCAAGTGTTTAGCAGACCTCCACAAACTTTAAGTCCCTCTCGGTTTCCTAAATACGTCTTTCTAAACCTTTACCTCTTTATAAATAAGCCCCCTGCCGAACCTTTCACCTACCATCCAGACGAAAGCAGCGAGGGTGACCGCGGGGACTACACTTGAAGCAGGAGAGACTCGGAAGCAAACTCTTCAAGGGTCACAAATCTACAATTTTAGTATAAACAAAAGCCTACTCCTGCAGAGCCTGGTACAAGGTTCCAAGGTCCTAAGAGAAGAAAATCAACAATTTCCTCCAGAGAAGCCGCGACACGCTGCAAAGCGTGGGAGTTTCTGCAGGAGGCGAACGAGATTTTCTGTGTATTTGCACCAAAGTGGCTTTTGTAAGAAACCACAGCTGGCACCCCGCAGCAGGCGAGGGTGCAGCGAGGCTGTGCTCGCGGCGCCGTGCCACCTGGGCGTCCCCACCATTCGCCGCCGCGGCCCGCGAGGATGCACGAGCCCCACGCCGGCGCCCCGGGCACCTGCGCGCCCACGCGCCAAGCCCCGGCGCCCCGACCTCTCCCGGGACCCCACGGACGGGCGGAGGCCGGGCTTCCAGGCGGGGCCGGGCCGCGCGCGCACCCACCTGAGCAGACTGGAGAGGGGGTGACTGGAGGAGCCGAGGCCGCCGCCGCCCCCCGAGCCGCCACCGCTGCCCCCGGAGCCGCCGCCGCCGCCGCCGCCGCCGAAGCCCGAGGAGAGCCGCTTCCCCGACAGCAGCTTCTCCACAGCCGGGAGGTGCCCGGTGCGGGCCGCCTCCAGCAGCTCCTGCTCCTTCCCCATCCCCAGCGCCGCCGCCCCCTGAACCCCCACCCCGGGGCCGCCGTCCAGCCGGCTCGGGCTCCCAAACTTTCCGTCTCCGGGCAACGCACCCCCGAACCGGCCGGGGACACCACCCCCCTCCCCCCCCACCGTCCCCCCCCACTCGCGGGCGCGTCACTTCCGGGATCCGGCGTCAGCGTCACCGCGCCCCCGGCCCCGCCCCGCGCCCACCTTGCTGGGCGGGGCTGCGAGTGGCGCAGGTGTGCCCCGTGCTGCCCCGCCAGCCCGGGCATCCGCGCGGCGGCCCCTCCGGGAGGCGGGAACGACCGGCCGGCCCACCTGGGGCCTCCCTGGAGCCCCGCCTCGGAGCCCTGGAAGTGCGGGCGGATCCGGGCCGACAGGGACACAAAGAGCGGGGCCGCGCGCCTGCCTCGCGGGCGTAAAGGAGTGTTCTGCGTGGAGACCTGGTGGTTCTGTGAAGAGTGCAACGCCCTCCCTTCCCTCTATGGAGAAAAGAAGAACTTAAAGTGTGAATGTTCTCGCCACTTCTTCCGTCCAGTCTGAGCTGGTGACATTCAAGGGAGACCATCTTTGTCCTCTTAGTTTTGATATGATTAACCAAATTGACATTTTTTACAGAACAGGTTTTGAGGCCCCCAAAAACATGTTAATGAGAAGACGTTGTTTCTTTCGTTCCGCGGTAACCACGCTCCCGACTGGAAGTGGCGGTCAGTGGTTGAATACATCGATCTGTTCTTCTCAAGCGACGGCCTCAGCTCCGCCCGATGGACGCTTGCGACACAAGGGAAATGCTAGCGTCCGGTGTAGTCCCGGACCGAAGGGCTCAGAGCAGTTAAACTACACGAGGCGCGCCCGGCTGAGTTTACTACTCCAAGGTGGCCTCATTTCTCCATACTGGGTGCGACGGGACTAATGTTCCCCCGGTCCCCGGTTACCCTGATGGAGACGGGTTAGGGAAACGTTAACTGATAGCGTATTTTGAGAACGGCGGGACGAAAAATAACTTCAGTAGACAAAACTGTGTTGCTCACAAACGCTGGTTTCCTACAGCGGAAGATTCACACTTCCAACCTTTGTTCTCCTCGCTGCCACAAAACCAGAGCACCTCAAAGCTTTGCGCGCGCCTTTAATTCCCTAGAGGCTTTCGCGCGCTTCGAATGACCCATTTGAGGACCTGTAGGGGTGATGTCATCGGGGCGCGACAACAGGAAGTAAGCTGCGGGCTCACTGTGGAGCTCGGTCTGGAGCTCCGTCTGCAGCCGCTGTGATTTCCTCTCCGCTCCCATCCTGGCTGCGATGGACAGTGCCCGAGAGTCCCCCACCGACAAAGGTGGGGAGACGGGGGTGTCAGATGAAACGACCTCTGCTCCCATGGTCCCGGGGACTGCAGACGCAGACGTAATTCCGCAGGAAACTGATGGAGACGGAGATGCGGACTTGAAAGAAGCCGTAGCAGAGGAAGGCGAGGTATACAGATGAAAGGAGTACCCCAACATTGTATAAATGTCTGCTTTTGTGGCTTCCTGGGTTAGTCCTTACTAAGCTAGAAGTCGAACCCACCCCGACTTACTCTAAACTGCAGTGTCGAGTGAGAAAAGGATGACAGGCCTGGTTTGGTTCCAGAGGCCAAGCACCGGGTAAAATTCTTAATCGTTGCCTTTACAAATTAAAGCTTCTTGTCTTGTCTTGCTCTGTTGTTTGTTTTGTTTTGAGACAGGGGCGCACTCTGTAATTCAGGCTGGCCTCGAACGCAGGACAGTCCTCCTGTCTCAGCCTCTCAAATGCTGAGATTACAGGCATATGCCACCGTGCCCAGCAAGGAAATTTAAATATCTTCTCGTTTTTCCTGGTCACGGACTGGGGATTCAATATCACATGGACACTTTGCGTAAGAGCTAAACCCCAAAATTCCTAGCACCTTTTTTTTACAATAGTATAGTTCCCCGTAGATGTTGCTTAAGCACAGCTTTTATTTTTAAAGTGGCAGAATCGATCAGATCTGATAAAGGGAAATTTCTGAAGGAAATCACTGGTTAAATGTTTTTACCCTCTTGAAACATTTAACTACTAGCAGTGACCTGAGTGTTAATGCTCAAGGATCTCTGTAGCTTCGAAACCCCAGACCCATTAGTTGTGCCACCACAAGCGCTCAGCAGTGTTGCCTAGCCAAACGTCAGTTGGGACCAAAATCTCTGTGCTCTCTGGGTTCCAGTTCTAGAGGTAGACTCTCAGGATCTTGGAGCTAGACAGGACTTAAGAGATCGTAGAGCGAACATTAGATTAGATTGAAATGGCTTTTCAGAACATAAGGTTACATCAAAAGATATAAAATGGGAGCTTTGCTGGGCATAGTGGCTCACGCCTATAATCCTAGCATTTGGGAGGCAAAGCCAAGAGGATTGCTGCATGTTTGAGGCCAGCCTGAGCTACATAGTACTGCAAAGGGAGACCTTGACTACAAAATAAAGTGGGAGCTTTTAGAAAAAGAGAAATAAATAGGGCAAAACTTTAAGGAAAGATACCTTAGCCTGAGGATTTAGCTCAGTGACACCGTGCCTCCCTGGCAAGTGCAAAGTCTTGAGTTCTATCCCCATTACCGCCAAAAGAAAAAAGAAAGAAACCTTAAAATGGGCGTGGTGGGTCATGCCTTGAATCCTAGCACTCGGCAGGAACTGGATTACCACGAATTTGAACCCTGCCGGGACTACACAGAAAGACTTTATCTTGAAAAACTTTTTTTTTTTTTTTTTTTGAGACAGGGTCTCGCTTTGTAGTTCAGACAGGGCCAGAGCTCAGCCTCAAACTCACATCACAGCAATCCTCCTGCCTCTGCCTCCCGTGTGCTGGGATTAAAGGCGTGAGCAACCACGCCCGGCACTGTGGTATGTGGTACTGATTGCTGGTGGGCGTGCGTGAGTCTTTACGCCCAGTAGTGTTATATGTGGTTACCGGAGATCAAACCCAGGGCCCTTGTGCTTGCAAGACAGGCGCCGGAACCACTGAGCTAAATCCCCGGCCTTTGAAAAACTTTTTAAAAGGGGCCAGGTATGTAACTCAGAGACACTACACCTGCCTCACAAGCACAAGGTTCTGAGTTTGATCCTTAGTACCAAGAAACAAAAGAAACTTTAAAATAGGTCTCAAGAAAAAATTTTGAGTAATTAGGTTAGTTGCTTAAAAGTGCTTGCTATATGCAGAAATTTGTACCCAACAGAAGGGTAATTGTGATGCTTCTCAAGCCCTGTTAAAAATTAGTCATGCTGTAATCCCAGCACTCAGGAGGCAGAGGCAGGAGGATTGCTGTGATGTGAGTTTGAGGCTGAGCTCAGGGCCAGCTTGAACTACTAAGTGAGACCCTGTCTCAAAAAAACCTAAAAAAAAAAAAAAAAAATTAGTCATGTAGGGCTGAGGATTTAGCTCAATGGTCCAGGCACCTGCCCTGCAAGCACAAGGTACCTGAGTTAGGTCCCTATAACCACATACCACAGTGCTGGGCGTGGTGGCCCACACCTGTAATCCCAGCACAGGAGGATTGCTGTCAGTTTGGGGCTTGCCTGGGCAACATAGCTCAGGGCCAGCCAAAACTACAAAAGTGAGACCCTGTCTCAAAAAAAAAAAAAAAAAAAATTGGTCATGTACCAAAGCAGAAAAGAAATCGTAAATGCTTTAAAGTACAAATTGTTCAGGTCCCATCCTGTTTGTACAATGTAATAAGCCTGGCACTAACAACAAACAGCTGCCCTCAAGAAAGAAAATACTAATCAAACATTGTTAAGCTGTTTCAAAATAACCCTAGTATTAAATAAATTAACATTATATCAAAGTCTAAGGGAATTGAGCAAAGTCTTACATATTAAAAAATTCATAGCCTTACAGAATTTTGAAAACAAGTACCCAACTCAAGAAACTGTAAAGTTTTACTTTTCTACAAGAAAAGTAAAAAAACCAGAAGAGTATAGGAACATGAGATTAGTAAGGACAAAAATAAATACAGTACTAATGAATTAACACTTTAAAAAACGGGACTGTGGGGGGGGAAATAGGACTGAGGATGTGGCTCAGTGGTAAAGCACAAAGGCAAAGCCTTTGCACCACCAAAAAGGAAAGAAAATTTAATATTTAAGTTTAAGCCAAATAGGTGTGAAAGTCAAAGAAAAATAGATGCATTTTAAGGAAAATATAAATCACCAAAAGTGAAGCACAAAGAAGTTGGAAAATTAGTGTAAATCAACTGGAAAAAAACCTAAAAGGTTGTCAAAGACTACACCGTCTTCACTCCCATGTACTTCCCATATTACCACCAACCCACCAGGGACTGAACTCAGGACTTCACACTACAAGCTCCCATGTTCTTGTTAGTTTAAATTTGAGTTCCTCTAAGGGAGACATTTAAATCCCACTAAAGAGCTTTGTTGTCTAAAATTCCCTATGAAGTCAAAAAGCACAAAGTTTGGATGTGATTTTTGCTCTACTAAACAGACCTTTATTAAAGTGTTTATGGAGCAGGCATGATGGCCTATGTCTATAAAGCCAGCACTTAGGATGCTGAAGCAGAAGGATCACTGAGTTCCAGGCCAGGCTGAACTACACAGTGAGACCCTATCTGAAAGGGGGGCAGGGTATGGAGAGAGAGAAGTAACGATAGACACATCTACAAGTTTTCAGTTAAGTAATGGGAAATATATATTTTCATAATACAGTGATAGTTTTAGGAAGAAAAAAACACTACATTTCAGGAGAAGCTCACTTGAAAAGTTCCAATAGAAAATAGTTTTTTTGGTTTTTTGTTTTGCTGTTTTGCAGTGCTGGATATCACCCCCATGGCCTCACATATTCTAGGCCAGCGCTGTACCACTGAGGTACATCCTCCTTTTAATACCCTTTACATATGAAATCAGCAGCAGGGAAGAGATCTGCAAGTCTAGAGAGACAGTGCTGGATGGTTTGAAGAATTTTGCTGACATCTGCTCTGAAAAATAAGGTTAGCCAGACATGGTGGCGCACACCTGAAATCCCAGCACTTAGAAAGAGGCTGAGACAGGAGGACTGCTGCAAATTCAAGGCCAGTCTGGGCCATATCACAAGACCCTGTCTTAAGAAAAAAAAAAGAGGTCAAAAAAGCAGGTCCAAGGAGAGAAGAGAGTGATTGTTTAGATCCTTGGCATTTCATTACTTTGTAAACAGATCTGGAGCTCTGATGGTAGCTAAATTGGAAAACTGGATTGTTTGGTTTTCTTTCACAGATGAGCTATATAGTGTTTCCTTAGGCGATTCCCTGTACTCCCACTTGATGTCAGGGCCTAGGACTAAAATGCTGCTCAATAAATGCGCTTGCTCTGCTGTAATGAGACCGATTCCTTTTTACTTTGCCCACACCTGGAAGTAAGCCAGGTATATAACAAGTGTTCTTTCATTTTTCCCAGCTCAAGAGTCAAGATGTCTCAGATTTAATAGCAGGTGAAAGAGAAGACTCATCACTTGCTCCTGCAGCCAAAAAGCTGAAAATAGATACCAAAGAAAAGAAAGAGAAAAAACAGAAAGTGGATGAAGATGAGATTCAGAAAATGCAGTAAGTCAGTTTCCCTATTTTAAGGTTCTAACTTGACTATACAAATTTAATATTTTTTTTCTTTTTGAAATCGAGATCTTTTGCTGAATATATTTGTGCACATACTTTTTCAGATGTTTTTTTAATATGTATAGCTATTTTTGTGTCAGTAAATATGCTGATAAGTTAGTTTTAATGGTGCATTGTATCTTGTTATATGGATGAGTTTTAATCAGTCCCCATAGCTACTCTAGTTTTTTTCTTTTCACCTGAGCATATCTTTGCATACTTGCCTGTTACACTCTTTTTTTTTTTTTTTTAGGTTTTTTTGAGACAGGGTCTCGCTTTGTGGTTCAGGCTGGCCCTGAGCTCAGCCTCAAACTCACATCACAGCAATCCTCCTGCCTCTGCCTCCCGAGTGCTGGGATTACAGGCGTGAGCCACCACGCCCGGCACTGTGGGATGTGGTACTGGTTGCTGCTGGGTCCACACCCAGTATTGTTATGTGGTTACCAGGGAATCGAACCCAGGCCCTTGCGCTTGCAAAACAGGCGCCGGAACCACTGAGCTAACTCCCCGGCCCTGCCTGTTACACTCTTAAGACAAACTCCTAAAAGTATAATTGCTAGTTTAGACAGTATAAAAAGCAAGGTGTGATGGCACCCACCTGTAATCCTAGCACACTGGGAGGCCAGTACAGGAGGATCAGAAGTTTGAACCCAGCCTGTGCAATTTGGTGACTTAGTGAAAAATGTAAAAAGTTTTTGTAAGTAGGTCAAATTTTTGAAAAATATTTTATTATTTTGTTTTGCTGGGTTTTAGTCTTGATTTTTTTGGTTGATACTGGGCATAGAACCTAGGGCCTTCACACTAACTTACATCCCCAGCACTGTATTGATATTTGAGACAAGGTCTTGCTAAATGTCCAGGCTGGGCTTTAATTTGCCATCCTCCTACCTCAGCCTCCCACAGTGCTGGGATTACAGCTGTGCATCACCATATGCAGCTCAGGTCAACATTTTAATTTCCTCAATTAATTTTTTTCTATTTATTGGCCATTGATATTTTTATAAATTACCTGCTCATGTCCTATGTTCATTTCCTATCACTGATTTGGCCTTTTGTTTTTTGTTTTGTTTTTTTTTTGAGACAGCCTCTCGCTTTGTATTTGTAGTTCAGGCTGGCCCTGAGCTCACTGTGTAGCCTAGGCAAGCCTCAAACACAGCAGTCCTCCTACCTCTGCCTCTGCCTCTGCCTCCCTAGTGCTGGAATCACAAGCGTCAGCCACCACACCCAGCACTGTGGTATGTGGTACTGATTGCTGGTCATGAGTCACCATACCCCAGCATTGTGGTATATGGCTACTGGGGATCAAACTCCAGACCTTGCACGTGCAAGGCAGGAGCCAGAATCACTGAGCTAAATCCCCGGCCCTTGGCTGTCTTTTTGAAAGCATTAATTATATACTGCCAGTATTGTTTTCTATTTTTTTTTTTTTTTAAAGGTTTTTTGAGACAGGGTCTCGCTTTTTGTGGTTCAGGCTGGCCCCGAGCTCAGCCTCAAACTCACATCACAATCCTCCTGCCTCTGCCTCCCGAGTGCTGGGATTACAGGCGTGAGCCACCACGCCCGGCACTGTGGTATGTGGTACTGGTTGCCGCTGGGTGAGGGTCTCCACACCCAGTATTGTTATGTGGTTACCGGGGAATCGAACCCGGGCCCTTGCGCTTGCAAGACAGGCGCTGGAACCACTGAGCTAACTCCCCGGCCCCTATTGTTTTCTATTTATTTTGTAAATATTTCTCCCTAAATCTGTTAATACTGAAAACTACTAATCTGAGTATAAATTTATATATTAGGTAATTATCAATGTGAAAAGCAGTAAGGTGAAATTAGGGGCAGAGGGAGCCTAATGTGGAAGCCACAGGCCATAGAGTGTGACACTGTGGCCCCATGTTGTTCAGCTTTTGTGCTTAATTAAAAAAAGGAAATTATGCTTCATGCTTTCTCAAGCTCTGAAGCCGCAGCCGCGTTACCTCCATTCTCACAGTCACCATGCCTGATGCCACTATGTGCATTTTGTAACTGTCTGAGACCTGCTTTTACTGACTTGATACTTTCAGCATTCACTCTTACTAGCTAACTTAATTGCCTGAATCTTTGTCTAGAATCCTGGTTTCTTCTTTTTCGGAGGAGCAGCTGAACCGCTATGAAATGTATCGCCGGTCAGCTTTCCCTAAGGCAGCCATTAAAAGGGTAAGGATGAGCTGTTAATACTTCACTGCCCTGTGACACAGTTGAAGCAGACTGTTGTCATCACAGAGTCTTTGTTTTTTTAAGCTGATCCAGTCCATCACCGGCACCTCTGTGTCACAGAACGTCGTCATTGCCATGTCTGGTATTTCCAAGGTTTTTGTCGGGGAGGTGGTAGAAGAAGGTGAGTAATGTTGGTTCCTGTGATGGTCTTATTTTCAAGAACACCTGTAGCCAGGAACGATGGAAATTTCCATTTGTACTAGGGGAACCTTGTATCAAGAGCATGACTGTTCTTTCTTGAAGGCTTCCAGGGACAAGGAACTGTCCAGGAAATCTCTCCCAATTCCTTAGGCTAGAGTCTAGGAAGCAGATTTTGTGTTCATCACTACCAGACCTTGCTTGTTTCTGCTGATGAAGATACAAGAAAAGCCATCACCAGGCCAAACCTGGTGTAGTATATGTATGGTAGACTGTCCCTGATACTGTCACCCTAGGAACCATCCCCTCTATTGACAGAAAGCCTGGCTACTTCCCATTGCTAATCTCTGGCCTGTGAAATCCTGATTTGCTTAAATAGGAAACAGGCTTGACAGTTGCCTATGATAAAGCCCAATCTGACATTCTACTAACAAAATACATTTTGTAGCACTGTCTTAAGGGAGAATGTCTGCATTTATTCCTTAGCATGTTTTTTTAAAAATTAAGAATTATAAGATACAAAAGAATTATCTGCTATAGTAAGTTCTCCTATGATAATAACTTTGTCCTTTCCCTCTGCTTAGCACTGGATGTGTGTGAGAAATGGGGAGAGACACCACCACTACAGCCCAAACATATGAGGGAGGCTGTTCGGAGGCTAAAGTCAAAGGGGCAGATCCCCAACTCAAAGCACAAAAAAATCACCTTCTTCTAGACCAAAGCCCCGAGAGGCCGTTACTAATGGAAGGAATTCTGGTTCGTGGTTCTCTGGTCCACGAGACTTCCTGCATGGGGCGTGTGTCACAGTCCTCCAGGGATTCCGTGATGGTTTTACCACCACACCTAGAAGGCACGTAGCCTGCTTCACACTTGCCCTGACTAAATTTTGGGACTGTTCGGTAATTTTGAAGTAATCAGCTGTCTCTGGCTAGCTGGAAGAGGAAAGGGACATGGACCTGCAGCATCTTCTAGCCAGGGGAGCTGCTTCAGAGAGAAAATCTTTCCAAGAGGACCTGCACATTGAAACCTAAGGGACCAAGACTTGGTTGTCTCTTGCGTCTGGTTTTCAGTAGATGAAACCACAGTGACTTCCGACGTGTGGTACTCCCCTGTAAAGGATGGTGACAACAGCAGTCATGGAGTAACTTGTGCAGGGTAATATTTAAGACTCTCCTGTGGATTTTGGTGACTGTTCATCAGATTTTTCTAACTTGTAATCATTTTGTCTTGCTGGTTGGAATGGGGAGAATCTCATCATTTCTTTAGTGTCTAAATAAAACCAGTGTTGGCTTTTTTATAAAAATTTGTGAGCCCTTCCCATTTTTTACTAGAATTATCAAAATTTTAACTTTTGAAAGAGCACTATAAGTACTTTAGAATCACATAAAAGGGGGCTAGGGATGTAGCTCAGTCGCACCACACCTGCCTGGCACACAAGGTCCTGAAATTGATTACTAGTATCAGAAAAAAAATAAAACCACATAAAAGCCCGTATATTTCCAACAACTAGAAACAGATATACCACAACCAATGCTGTTTAATAAGTTTAATTTGTTTTTCAGGTGGTTCACAGAACCAGTACACTCAGGGCTGGATTAGATATTGCAACATTGAAATTTCCTAACTGACCAGGGTTCCAGTTCATCACGTACATTCTCAGTGTTGTCCTCACACAGGGAGTGGAGTGACCACTAACAGTGGTTAGCAGTAATAAGGCTACTACCTCCAACTGGCAATCCCCTCGATACCCACTACTCAGTGTCATAGGAAGAAGGGTTCTGAGGCTGTTCTCTTTCCAAAGCTTTCCTTGAATAGGGCTTCGTGAAGATTCCAGTTCTGTTTAGCACCCCGACTGGGGGAAACATCTCAGATTTTAAAAGCTGGAAAGATCTGACTCTTACATTACATACATTAAAACTCAAGGCTATAAGTACCTCATCAAAGGAAAAGACACTTGAGTGTAGCATTCCACAAAGAAATGCTATAAGACAGGCTAAATCTTGACCAAAAACTACTAAACTGACAGAAAGATACTCGCAACTCTAACAGAAATTTTTTTAAACAGTTGTAGAAACTTATACCTATTACAATTGAAGGTACTGTGTAAGGCTAAAAATAACAAAAAGAGATCAGATCCCACATCTGGCCACTTAGCAAGGCCTTACTATCACAGATAGTGCGAGATCACTTCCAGTTGTGCCGTGGGGAACAAAATACCCATTCAGTAATGGCGAGCATCCACCTTACCAAAGCCGAGTGGGATACCCCTCCAGCGTACCACCCCAGGTTCTCTGAAAAGTGACAAGGCCAGCACAGCCCTCTTGGTTCTCAGGCACGTCACTGTACCAGCTGGGGTAGCAAAACTCACTCATTTTCAGAGTCTGTGACTTTGACTGTTAACTGATTTCAGAATTTCAGTGAACAGTAAAACAGGGGTGGGGCACTGTGATGGAATGGGAAGTTCCCATCCGGCGTCTGACTGCAGACCCTTCTCTCCACCACCCTGTCTTCTCCTCGCGCAGCTGCTCTAAATGAGCGGAGCAGAAGGGAAGCACTAAAGCGACAAGGCGGGGGCGAGGTGCTGTTCAGTCCCACTCTCGTACCTTCACGCACAGCCACTGCTCTTTCAGAACCTTGCGGATGGGAGCGGAAAGGTGAGGCCGTGGCCAGGTGAGACAGTAAAAAGCAGCCTCGTGGGACTGGAGCCCACTTCCGTCTTAGAGGAACTAGGTTAAATATTCCAGTGAGTTGAAGACAATTAGGATGTAAGCTCTAGTCTGTCCACACTAACGCATATCCCCAGCGTACTCAGGTAAACAGGAAATGCAGACAATCACCGATGATGCGCAGTTGTACGTGTCGCACATTGAAAGGATGGTGCACAGTGGCTGGCGTCCGGGCAGAGGCGCAGTCACTCCAGGCACTTGGAGATACCGTTTTTTTCTCGTTCAGTCTTGGCATCATTTTCCTTTACCCTCATCCTGAAGACTATCACGAATTCACATGTATTCATTATTAAAACGTCCCCCCACCCCATGATAGGAGTGTGACAATACATAGGAAGATTTTTACTAAAATACCACATTTCTGCTAGAGGATTTTAAGATATAACAGCCAAAGCTGACACATGAGGAAATTCCAAGGCTCCATTTATCCACAGACGACAACTCCGGGCTCCCTCAGACAGTAGAGCCCTTACAGTGTGTCCCTACAGTGGACTATTCTACGGAACAGGCTCAGCCTTGGTACTGGCTGGTGTGTTTCTACTGCAAGCCCATGGTAAAGGTAAGATAAGCGAGGCTACTAGACATTTTCTTTGCTGGGAGGAACGCCAGAGGGATATGCGGGGGGTGGGGGGGGACAGCTTCCAATGTGATTTGTACATGACTCAGGTTAAAATATTTTATTTCCTGGTCACTACGTGGCCCTCTTCCATGCCTTCCCTAGAACATCAGCCGTGCCCTACTTGAGAAGACTAGTGACCCACCAGTTTTAACACTCAGCCTGTTGCAGGGGGCTCAGGGGCCAGGGGTTTAGCTCAAGCGGTACTGTGCCTATCTGGCAAGCACAAGGGCCAAGTTCGAACCCCAGTACCACAAACAAACAAACCAACCAAAAAAACACAGCCTCTAAAAGAACCACTACGGGATATAGTCCGTAAAGGGACCAGTCACTCACTCTATTGTGTGTCGTTAAGTAGGCCCAGTCTAAAAGAACTTCCAGGAGGTCTTCATACAGGGATTCCTCTCAAACCTTCTGCACTTATGCATTGGTTACACTGGCACCACTACTTGCACCAAAAGCTCTTTAGTTTCCAATTTGCTACAAGTGTTTTCTTGTACCCAAGTCAGGAAGGCAGAACCCTGGAGCGCGCAGTATTTCAGGACAGTCCTTGCTCTCAGCTAGATACAGGACTGAATACTCCCACAGGTGTCATATCTGAAGAACACGCTGTGCACACTAAAGACACGCCCTCCTCTGGAGGCACCGCCAGCGCCTCAGGAATTTTGCTGTTCTCTGCACCTTTCCTCACTTCTGCATAGAGTTGAAAAATGGGGTCACTAGAAATGCACAGATAATTTGTTTAAAATGTATGGCCAGGCACAATGGTTCAGACTTGTAATCCCAGCTACATGGGGGGTTAAAGGAGGAGAATCCAAATTCAAGGCCAGCCTGGGCAACTTAGCAAGACCCTGTCTCAAAACAAAAATAAAGGGGGATTAGCTCAATGCAAAGGGCTTGAATTTAATCCCTAATACCACAAAACAAAGAACAAAAGTCTTAAAGGCCCAGTAGGGCTGGGAATTTACTTTGAGAGGTACCACGCCTACCTTGAAAGCACAAGGACCCCAGTTCAAAACTTGGTATTGGAAAAAGAAGTCTTAAAGGCCTGGGGATATAGCTTAATGGCAGAGCACTTGCTTAGTATTAGTAAGGCCCTGGGTTTAAACCCCAATACCACAAAACAAACAAACAAAAGTCTTAACGGGCTGAGGGTATAGCTTATGGCAGAGCACCTGTCTAGCATGTGCAAGCCCTGGGCTCAATCCCCGGCCCAGTAAAGCAAGTCTTGGCCCAAGGTGTGGGACAAGGCGCTGTTCTTGGTGCTGCCAGTGACCTTTCAGGGATGCAGAGAGGCTCCACTGACCCCTCCACCCTCTCAGTGGTGGTATATCTCTTTCCTGAGCTCTGACACATCTCACTGCCGTGTCAGCTGACTATTCTTCCATAAACACAGTACCCTACACATATGATACTGAACACCTATCGTTTTTCTGAATGTTCAATATCTTACTTGTGACCTTTTCTGTGGCTCTGTTTTTAAAAAATCTCTTTTGATCCTACCTTCCATTGCCCAGAAGTAGAAACAGCTTATTTCATTGCAAAAGTTGACATTCAGGTCACTAATAAAAATCCTACATAAGGTTGAACTGAAGAAATGTCCTGTTAGCAATTTTCTAGAAGATGCTTTCTTTTTTCCAAAAGATGTTTCTTTATTCCTAAGTCTCTAATTCGTTTCCCAAGAATGACAGATTTCCATAGTCTCACATAAACTGCTGTCTGAAATTTTGCTTTAGTGAAGAAACTTACAACAGCCCTTTAGGAGACTGAATAAATTAGATCTTGTTTCTTCAAGAATGGATGTTCCTTTTATCCTCAAAGAACAAGAGTATACTAGTCAAACACGAGTCCCCAGGAAAGAAACCATTTTTCCCCTCCTTCAATACGTCACATATGAGTAAAACTTTAGTGACATCACTACCTCACCATCAACCATCTTGCCAAGTCAGGGTAAGTTGCGGATCAACTCCTGTCCCATCAGCCCAGATCCAAGCACACCACGAAGCAGTATGGACGAAGGCAGGGTTTTAGAGAATCAAGAAAGAAAAGGGACAAATGGCAATTTCACAGGGTGAGGGGCAAACTCAGATGAGTGGAAGGTTTTGCTTCTGCTTTTTTCTTAAAAACCTAAATTTTAGGGCTGGGAAGTGAGCTCAATGGGTCCGGCGCCTGTCTTGCAAGAGCAAGGACCAGGGTTCGATTCCCCAGCAACCACATACAATACTGGGCGTGGAGACTCAGGCCCAGCACCAATCAGCACCACACACCACAGTGCCAGGCGTGGTGGCTCACGCCTGTAATCCCAGCACTGGGGAGGCAGAGGCAAGAGGATTGCTCTGAGTTCAAGGCTGAGCTCAGGGCCAGCCTGAACTACAAAGCGAGACCCTGTCTCAAAAAACCTAAAAAAAAACCTAGATTTTAAAAAGCCACAGTAATAGTGGGGAGTGAGAGGCAACCAGTCAAGATCTAAATATTCAAGTGTAAGAAATATGTATCAGCTGCCAAACACCAAATACTGAGGTGAACACTGTAGGACGTTCCAGTGCAGGGAGGCAGAGGAGCAGGGACACAGGGAGACTGAGGAAGCAACCTCTTAGGTGCAGCTGTGCAGGGGGCTCAGAATCAAGTCCCCCAAACCAGGCCCCTACCACATCATCCCGCAACCTAGCTCAGAGCAAATATTTCTTCTTTATTTTAATTCCAAATCAATTATGTCATAGAGAGGAAAGATGATATGGCTGATTTGAAACTGCTGCTTCCTTCTTATCACAGCATCACAATAATGAGATTCCAGCCCACAGGAGGCCCGACCCTGAGAAGCTGATGGAGCATCAGCCAAGATGTCATGAGCCTGGCTCCTGTCCAAGAACAGGCACAGAGAAGCCAGGGCTCCAACCTGCGCGGGTCCTGACCCCGCCTTGCTGGGCCACTTCCTGTCCTAATCCATTAGCAAAACCTCCACAGTCTGCTTTGGGAAGCTCTGGGCATGTACCCCTCGGTGGCTCTGTGAGAGGCTGAGGCCCGGGACTCTGGCCTGCTCACAGGCTGAGAAGGAGCAGGCGTCTCTGCCATGAGACCAGGAGGTGAAATGGCCCTGTGGAGCGGAGAAGCCCCCACCTAGCACAGAGAGATAACGGGCTTTACAAGGCCAAGGGCGCTGCCTGTGGCTCCAAAGAAGCTCCCCATACCTTCCCGGGAGGTGGCCATGTTCTGCCTTGTCATCCATCTGAGTTAGAACAGCCAGCAGGAAGTGCAAGCCAGCTCCCCCGGCCTCCTCGGTGGATGAGTCCGTGCCAGATGGCGCCTCTCGCCCTGGTTGGTGCTGCTGCTGGTGATCTCTTCTCCCCTTGGCACCAAGGGCTGAGCCACTGCTATCAGAGCTCAAAGAGGGGGTTATATTTCCTAATCTCCTGGAGAAGCTTTTCCTTTTCCTGCTCAGCACTGGCCAGTGCTTGCTTAGCTTCTATCAGTTCTTTTTGTAGGGCAGGCAGTTCTTTCACCTGGGGAACAGGGAGTTCACAGGTAAGGGACATGCCAGTGCCACCATGCAGCAACAGCCAGCGAAGGGGATAAGTGGAAGAACTCGACCACAAGAACTCACAGGTTACACCAACAATCAAGACAACTCCACCATTCTTTTCCAGGAACCTGACTCCCTCAGGGCTGAAGTGGACAGGGACAGCCGCAGGGCGGCACCCACTCACCCTCAGTCAGCACAGCCAGTAGCTGCTGCCGAAAGAAGAGCCCAGGCCACCCAGGGCATGAACACAAGCCACCTTTTCAGCCCTCTGGCTTTTACCAGCATCCATAATCACAGTCCCTCGGGGCTCTCAGGAAGTCACTGTTCGGTTAGGTCCTCACCTGCTGTCCAGAATCCTCTCCAATAGGAGCCGGAACCTGT
Source organism: Petromus typicus (assembly GCA_004026965.1). Lineage (NCBI taxonomy): Eukaryota > Metazoa > Chordata > Mammalia > Rodentia > Petromuridae > Petromus > Petromus typicus. The sequence continues at coordinate 10,024 of PVIR01013988.1, read as the reverse complement.
CCTTTGGGGTGCTGCCTCTTCTCACGTTTAGGTGCTTCCGTGGATGGTCTGTCCTGAACAGTGGCTGGAAAACAACAACAGTGCCAAGTGACAAACTGAGGCCAGCAGCCACACAGCTCCCAGCTGTCACCTGCTCACTTCGAGGAAACAAGGCAGGGAGGCCGGGTGACGAGCCTGACTCACCACTGACGTGGAAGACACCATCATCACTGCGCCTCAGCACGACATGCTCCATGGCCAGAGTGATGGGGACAGGGCCTGGGGACGTTGGGTAGATGGGGGGGATGTCATCCTGTGGGAGTAGGAAAACTGTCAGGCTCCCGCCAGCTCAGGGTGATTCAGGTCACAACCAGGCTTCTGCCATCCGCTTGAAACAATTTTAGGCCATTGGTTCCCCACAGACTCTTGCAGTCTAGAGGACAAAACCGAGGGTCTAATACTGCACGCCAAAGACAGGCTAGTCTTAGGGACACGGTCTTGGCTCTACACACTTAGCCCCGCCACACAGACTGGTGCTACCATGTGCTCCTCACTCCCTCCTTGCTGCACTGTACACTGACGGGAGAATTCCTTACCTCACGATGTCCAGTGCAAAGACCACAGGTGCCGCTCACCTTTAACGTGACCCTGGAGTTCAGGAGCTCGATCTGCATGGGGACAACCACTGGAACTTCCTCGTCCTCCAAGTAGGGGCCCAGGCCATTGAGCACCGAAGTGAGCAGCTCAAGGTCACAGCCATGGAGCACGAAATGCAGAAAGCCATTTTGTGTGGCCAGGGGAGAATGAACAGCTGCCGCCGGCCCCACCTCAAAGCGGAGGCCCACGGCTGGCCGGCTGTGGTCAGTCTGCACATTTGAGGGTTCTTGGAAGCTCATACCTTTGAGAAGAAAGACAAGTTCCGTAATTAATACAGGGAAAATTCTAAGCACTCACCATGCTTCAGGATTCATCACAAACGTCTGCCAAATGCACTGTCACCATTCCCATGTCACAGACAGATGGCCAGAGTCACTACCCCAGAGGGACACAACTGCTAAGATCTCACCCCAGGAAGTCTGACTGCCGAGTCCATGCTTAGCCACTTTGTTACAACACCGCCCAAGGTGCCGTTCAAGCTGGCTTTACATGAGGGGAGCTCTGAAGCACAGGACCCTTGACTCCACTAGGTCTCAGCGTCTCCGCCTTCCGTGACTTCTTGGTCTTGTCATCTCCACAATGAAACCAAGCAGGATCTAAACTCCTTTCCCCAAGAGTCCATCCAGGACCATGTCGTGTTTAGCAAGGAAATGGAACGTGGTGCACATTTATGGAGCTGCAGATTGGTACCCCCACTTTGGTGAACCCTTTGACATTACCTGGTGAAGTGAAGCTGAACCTGTACCTCTTCTAATGAACTAGAAATACACCCTCAGGAGCACAGTCCAGGAGACTGCACAAGGGTATTTACAGCAGCCCTCGTTGAAATAGCAAAAAAGGCAAACAACCCAAGTGTCTCTTCCAAACAGACTGAAGAAATACCCAGGGTGATGGCTCCAGGGATATCGGGCATGATGGAAACATTCTAAAATCGGGTCATGATGATCATGGGGAGCTTATATGTACCTAGGCAGTGAGGATGGCAACGCACCCAGTGAACACGGTCTCCTGTTGGAGAACAGGACCAAGGGCTTGGACTAGAGCAGCTACCCACAGAACACACTGCCAGTGATCTTTGGATGCCTACGTACACCCACACCAGCCCTCTACCATGGCCACCACCCTTACCAGGGCACTGTCCACGCAGGAACTTCCAGAGTCCCACGGTGCCCAGCTGCTGCAGGGCCAGCTCTTCCGCTTGCAAGGCTACCATCAGGTCCTCGCCTCGTACCTCAATCCCAAAGGTCACCTCGTTCACCCTCAGGACCAGAACCGAGACCTATGGAAGAGAGGCGCTCAGCCCAGAGTCCCAGGCTCGCAGCCCACAGCCCACCCTCCACAGAGGAAAGAGGAGCAGCTGACCGAGTGTGGGGTGAGGTCCTCCCCACTGGGTGAGGCCAAACTGTGGGCCTCTGGGGACTCGTGGCCGCGGCCATCCACTACAGGGCTTCCCTGAACACCAGCATCATCCGAGACACCCGGAAGAGGGCCTAGCGGGACAGACTCTAGACTAGTTTCTGCATGAGAAAAATAACAAAAGATGTCAAAAGTCAAACAAGTCTGTTTAAACCCAACCTATAATCATATTAATTGCAAAACCAAAACAAAACATTTAGGACATTTATGAGACAGTTGGAAATTTAAAGTTAACTAGATATTTGATGAGTTTAAGAAACTATTGTTGGTCCAGGAATGTAGCTCAGCGGCACTGCACTTCCTGGCAAACACAAAGTCCTGAGTTCATTTCCCAGAACCAGGAAAGAAAATTATTGTTAATTTTTAAAAGCACAATAATGGTATGATGCCACATTTGGTAAAATCTATACACAGACATAACAAATTCCTACTGATGGACAGATGAATAAACAAAAAGTAGTATACCCATGCAACAGAACAATAGCTAGCTTTTATTTTGCTGTTTTGTTTTGTTTTCAGACAGGGTCACTATGTAGTTTAAACTGGCCTCAAACTCTCAGTGATCCTCCTGCCTCAGCCTCCCCAAGTGCTGGGATTACAGGCGTGTGCTGCCATACTTAACAATATTTAGCTTTTAAATGGAAGAAAATTCTGTCATATGCTACAACAAAGAGGACATTATATGAGGCAGAACAGACTAGTTACAAAAGAACAAAATTATACAACTCTAGTAATTGAGTTAAACATCAAACTTCTGCATGGAACTGAGTTTTAGCCCTGCCAGTGTTCTGGACAGACAGTGATGGGAAGGATGAGAATATGTTTCATTCTACTTAAAATTGGCTGAGAACAGAGGCTGAGGATTTAGCTTAGTGGTTCTGGCGCCTGCCTTGCAAGTGCAAGGGCCCAGGTTTGATCCTGGTAACTACACACAACAATGCCAGGCGTGGTGATTCATGCCCACCAGCAATCGGTCCCACATACCACAATGCTGGGCATGGTGACTCACACCTGTAATCCCACCACTCAGGAGACAGAGATAGGAAGATCGCTGTGAGTTCGAAGCTCACCTGGATTACATAGTGAGCTCAGGGCCAGTCTGAAATACAACGCAAGGCTCTCTCTCAAAAAAAAAAAAAATGGCTGAGAACAAATCTTATATGTATTTTACCACAATCTTTAAAAGTTCTTTTTTTTTTTGAGACAGGGTCTCACTTTGTGGTTTAGGCTGGCCCTGAGCTCAGCTTCAAACTCACATCACAGCAATCCTCCTGCCTCTACCTCCCAAGTGCTGGGATTACAGGCATGAGCCACCACGCCCGGCACTGTGGTATGTGGTACTGGTTGCTGCTGGGCGTGAGTCTTCACGCGCAGTATAGTATGTGGTTGCCAGGGGATTGAACCTGGGTCCTTGCGCTTGCAAGACAGGTGATGGAACCACTGAGCTAAATCCCCGGCCCTAAAAAGTTCTTAATTATATATTTTTCATCAGTATATAATTGAAAATATTTATGGATAAAATAATAGTATGGGGTTTATTTTGTTTAAAAGATACAGGCTGGAAGCAAGTAGGCACTAGTGCTTATGAAACAAGATCAGCCATTAGTTCTCAGCAATAAAGTCTGCAGATGAGCACTCAATTTGAGTCTGTCTATTTTCACGTTTCCGAAGTTAAAATAATACAAACAAGCAAGGTACACAGCACCTGGCTTAAGAAACAGTACATTCTCTGGACAGGAGATTTAGCTCAAGTGATACTGCACCTACCATGCAAGCACAAGAGCCTGAGCTCAATCCATGGTACAGCAAAAAAAAAGAAATAGTACACTCTCTTCCAAAACCAGCAGGTTCACCTCACGCATGTCAGAGAGACTTTATCAAATGGATGAAAAGATAAGTGTTGCCAAGGATACACTGCGGGGTGTGAATTGGCACACACCTGGGATCTGACACCAGAGAAAGCTGTCTGAGTCAGTCCCCATGTCTACTAGTGCATCACTCGCTACAGCCACTACATGTGTGAATGGATAATTGTGCATGTGTCCTCCACACTATCATTCTCCTGGCGCAGGGATTTAGCTCATGGTTCCGGCGTCTGCCTGGCAAGCACAAGGTCTCAAGTTCGCCCCTCAGTAACCACATACCACAGTGCCGGTTGTGGTGACTCACACCTGTGGTCCCAACGCTCACAGGCAGAGGCTCGCCTGGGCTACATAGTGAGTTGGAAGCTGTCCTGAACTGCAAAGTGAGACCCTGTCTCAAAAGAAAAAAAAAAAAAATAGCCAATAAAGATGAGGGACACTGTGCTAAGTGAAACAATCAGGCCTAGAAAGGCAACATTCACACACCCTACTGATATGTGGGATCTCACACCAGCAAACACCAGAAGTGAACAGCTGAGCGGTGGCACCCGGAGGCTGGGGTAGAAGGAACGGAGCAACACAGGAGCAACACAAGTAATGGGTACAAAGCTCAGCTAGGCAGGAGATGAACTGCAGGGGTTTGAGGTAAGGCTCAGCCAATTAGCTCCGCACAAAACTTCCACATTGTATGCAGCAGAGTACTACTTTGTACCTAGAAACAGATTCAATTATAATGTCTTGGTGGTTGCCAAAAATAAAGCTAAGAAAAGAGAAATAGTGTATTATCTTAGATACTCTCAAGAGATCATTCAAGATGCTATTTCAATGGGGTGAAAGAACGAATATAACTCCCAGAAGTGATGGACTTGATTCCTAAAAGTTAATCATTTTTTCAATATATAAAAAGTAGCTATTTTTCAGCAATAAAATATATAAGCAGAGAAAGACCCAGACGACAAACAGACCACGATATCAAATGGAGTATAAAACCACACCCACTGACATTAACGTCTGACTATCAGATTGGTAATTTTTCCCTTGGTTTTAATCCCTTTCTGTGACAGAGGTCAAGCATTAATCAATAACCCAGAAAATGTGGAGATGAAGCAGAGCCACAGACCTACTACTACATTTTCTATCATTTTTGTTTTGGTAAGAAAATGTCTAGCTGGGCATGTGGTACAGGCCTACAACGCCAACACCCTGGGAGGCAGAGGCAGGAAAATCACAAGTTCAAGCCCAGCTGTGTAATTCAATGAGACCCTGGGTCAAAAGAAAAAAAATTTTTTTCTTTTAAAGAAAAGACTGGGAGGGCCGGGGAGTTAGCTCAGTGGTTCCGGCGCCTGTCTTGCAAGCGCAAGGACCCAGGTTTTTTTCCCCCCGGTAACCACATAACAATACTGGGTGTGGAGATTCACACCCAGCAGCAACCAGTACCACATACCACAGTGCCGGGGGTGGTGGCTCACGCCTGTAATCCCAGCACTCGGGAGGCAGAGGCAGGAGGATTGTGATGTGAGTTGGAGGCTGAGCTCAGGGCCAGCCTGAACCACAAAGCGAGACCCTGTCTCAAAAAACCTAAAAAAAAAAGAAAAGACTGGGAATGTAGCCCAATGTAAAGGCCCTGGGTTCAACCTCCAGTACTTTTTAAAAAAATCTATATTATCGCATCTCAGCCACACTTGAATGGTGCTAGTATGAGTACCAGCAGGAGAGAGGGAAGCCTGTCTGGACTTGTACAGCTTTGCTCCCACATACCAGACTCCAAGAGCATCACAAGGCTGTCACTGCCGTCACTGTCCACTGAAATCCGGTCTTCAGGCCCACTGTTATCCAACACGACACCATCGAACGACTGCTGAGACATCGTCCTCTTCATGGAGAAAAACCGGAGTCGGGCAGCTCCTCCACTTACCGGGGTTGCCGCACCCTCATCTGTCCTGGCCAAAGGCTCCCTGGTTTTGAACATAACAACAAAAACCACAAATGTGGCTGGAAGGAGTGTCTGTTCCCACTCCTCCGAGACTATCTCAAAAAGAAAAACAAGGGGCCGAGACTGTAGCTCAGTGGTGTCACACCTGCCTAGCAAGCACAAGGTCCCGAGTTTGATCCCTGGTACCCCCCCAAAAAAACTAAAAATGGAAGAACATTCAAATGGAAATAATAGTGGCCAGCTCTACTTTTATTTTTTGTAAACTTGTGCAATGGACCCAGGGCCTTTTGCATCCCAGGCGAGCAATGAGTCACCGAGGAATATCCCTAGCTCTTTTTAAACTTCATTTGGGGTCAGGATCTCACTAAGTTGCCTGGGCTGCCCTCAGCCTTTTAATCCTTTTGCCTCCGTTTTCCAAGCATCTGAAATTACAGGCAGGAGCTGCCACACCCAGCCTCCTTCTTCCTTTTTCTGATTTATACTGTTGACACAATGAACATAGTCATTCTTACAATTTAAAAAAAAAAAATGATGATTCAGGTGACCAACTATGGACAGCCTGGGGCACATTTGCATTTTTAAGACAAAAGGAAGAAGATAGCAGCCAAGGACAAAATAAGACTCTTTTAGGGAAGCAAGAGAAACTGGGCAAGGTTACAAATGCTCTGAATAAACCGATGGCGATACTGGTGGCCACCAAGGAGCCAGGAAAAGGTGGGCTGAGAAAAGGCCATCCATTTGGGCAGTCAGGAAATCATTATTATGTTTCAGAAGAGCTACAGCATTCTGGGAGGCTGAGACGGGAGGATCATAAGTTGGAGCCCAGCCTGGGCAATTCAGCAACTTAAGTGAGATCCTATTTAAAAATTAAAAATAAGTTTACCCACTTTCTGAGTCCCCTCATCCCTCTTAGGATCTCTCTCACCCTCAATACATGTCTAACTCTTTAAAACAAAAAAGTAGTCAGGTGTGGAAGCAACCTGCATGTAATCCCAATACTCAGGAAGCTGAGGCAGGAGGATTCCCTTAAACTAGAGTCCAAATCAGGCTACACAGTGCATTCAGAGCCAGCCTGAACTACAATGTGATATTCTGCCCCTAAAAAAAAAAGGTCAAAATTAATCATTAAAAAGGGGGCTGGTGATGTAGCTTAATATGAATGTCCTGGGTTCAATCTTCAGCATTATAAAAAAATTAAATTAAAATTGAAACACTTGGAGCACACATCTGTCTTTTCTCTTCTCCCGCTCCCCTTCCCGTCGTCCTTAATCAAGTCCATTAGTGAAGGAGCACGTGGAGGACAGGAGCCTGGCTCTTCATCCTTTCCCCACCGCCACATGATGGATGAGCCTCGGCCAATTTCTTACCCCCTGGAGCCTCGTTTGCTCATCTGAAAAATGGTGCAGCACAACAGCCTGTCCTCCAGGACCGGCACAGGATCCCGAGGATGAATACTGTCTTCAGGACAACGTGCAACTCAGAATTACTACAGCACTCATCTCTACTTTTCCTCACGTCCTCTTTTGTGGCTATCAACTGTAGCAAGGACGTGACCAGCATCGCTTAGAGACCCACTCACTGTAATTCACTTAGAAAAGAGCTCTGACGTCGCTGTCTGAGTTCTCTCCTCGTGGCTGAGACACAATACCCGACACCCTAGTGAAAGGAGCAGAGGCTTCCGGGGCTCAGTCTAGAGGTTCAGTCCGTGGTCCGCTGCTCCTAGGCAGGCGGCGTCCCAGAGGAGAAATGGTCCCCAGCAAGAGGGCAGCCAGGAGCACAAGAGCCCTCTGTGCCCCTTCTATTTTATGCAGCTGCCTTCCCTCAAGTGGGTGCAGCACTCACACCACCAATCCAAGCAGGAACTGTGCCAAATCAGCCTGCAGACTGATGCGGTAACTGCGCCTCTGAGCCCAGCACCACACACTCTAGATCCAGCCATCTCTGCAAAGTGACTGCATGATGCCTTGGCGGACATCTAGACACAGCCATAACACTCCCTGATCTCCAAGCACGCACGCTGCAGACAGCTGTCTGGTGTCATGGGAAGCTCTAATAGCTTCGCCATCATGGCTGAGACCACACCAAGGGCTGCGGATGAGCGCTTGCACGACAACCTGGGCCTGAACTCCAGCAACACAAAAAAACAAACTACAGTTGAAGGAATGGACGAAATTCTTCCTTCCCTATTACTCTAACAGACCCTGTAAGGCATACCGTAAAGAAAGTCCAAGGCCCCGCTATCTGTATGAGTTCTAGAAGGCATAAATGCATCCTCTGTCAAGCCATGGTGTCCTCAGCTATAAACTAAGGATACAAAAGTCTGCAGCTGCCTTAACAGGCCGCTTATGTAAGGATCAAATCCAACAAATAACTACACAGAAGAATATGACACGGATGCCAGGGACCATTGCTCTGATGTAGTGTAGTGGATCAGTGGCAACAACTGTGGATGGGTAACAGGGAAGAAAAGCTGACCCTAAGAGTGAACATGGACTTGAAATGGCCCAGTGAGAAGGTCACTCTGTGCAGACCCTCAGCCTAACTGAAAAGCAGCCCCAGGGCGAAAACTAGAGGAAGAGATGGGCGACCGAAGAAGGCAGAGAACCACTCACTCACTTGGTGGCAGGCAGAGACAACATCTTGTGCATGGTGGAGGTCATCCGATCTCTGCCCAGGCTGAAGGCATCCTTCGTCAGGGACACAGCTTCCTTGGTGAGGTCCATGGTGGCATGCAGAGCCTCCTTGGTGGCATCTCTGGTCATGTGGATAGCACTTGACAATTCTCCCTCAACGTTCTTCAGGGAGAGGGGCTCACCCTGTCCATTCACAGCAGTGACCCTGCCTGTGGGGGGCTTCGATGCAGGTGGTGAGCTGCAGGCCTGGGCTCTGCTCAGTCTCTTGGCCTGTAGGGACTCGAGAGCCTCGTGGGCCTTCCCTGTCCCCTGCTGTGCAGAGGGGCCCAAGTCCTGCAGTTCTCCATTGCTGTGCGGCCTCTCCTGGGACGCATCCAGATTTTCTGTGCTGCTGTCCTCCAGGACCTTCTCGGGGCTCACCAGGCCCTGCTCTGAGGACGCATCAGACTTCGGTTCCTGTTCCTCTGAGGGAGACAGCTCAGAGTCTATGAGGCTAGTGGTGTCTGAACCTGCAGAGTCTGCATCCATAGCTCCAGGGGCGGGCTGCATGAGCAGAGCCACCTCGGCGCTAGGGAATAGGACACCGATGCAAGCTGTCTGGTCCTGCAGGGGAGACCCAGTCATGGCCTGAGTGTCCTTGGCCAGCTGCTCCTGCAGGCCCTGCAGCACGTCCTTCAGGCGGAGCAGGGCCAAGTACTGGTAGTGGTCCAGCCTCACACGGACATGGGCAGGGGAGTGCACCAGCACGTGGGCATCGGCTGCGTCGTCCAGCTCTGTCGCGGGCCCTTTGCTCTCTACAGCACCACTGCCTTCTCCTTGACTGTCCATGACTTCCGTGAGGCCCGACAGGCTCTTCAGATCATGCTCAGTCTTTGACCTCTGATGGGGCACAGGATCAGGGGCAAGGGCTTCAGATCGAACAGGACTGCCAAAGCTGGCAGACGGTTTCAGCCTCCCCTCTGAGGCCAAAAGGAGCCTCCGGGCCTGGGCTTGTTGCCAGCGGAGGGGCAAGCAGGCCCAAATGGACAAGGGGAAGGGGGCTACAAAATTTAAGGAATGGCCTTTGAAGTTTTCTGTTCCCTCAAAGTCCAAGGAGATCTGGGAAAAGTGGATGGACCAGAGATCCTGGGAAGCCTTAGGCCTCTGGGGAGGGAGAGTACTAGACTGAGAGAAGTCAGAATCCATCTGAAAAGCATGGTGCAAAAAGAGCATGTGCAAAAGGCTGAAACTGCCAGGAACCTTGGGAAAGTGAGCATAGCTAGAATGAAAGAACTCAGCAGCAGCAAAGCCCCGGAAGACAGTCTGGAGGTCAGGACAGCTACAATGTGGGGCATGACGGGTATTGGTGGCAACCATGCCAGATGCAGAGAAGACCAGGGCCTGGGGACGATGCAACTTTGCCTGCTCTCTCTTCTCCAGCGGGAAGTTTACCTTCAGAGAAAACGAAATACAACTCAGAATGGCCATCTGTCTATCTTATCATCACTACCCAAGTGAAAGCCCTTTGCGTTGTAAAACTGCTCTTCTTGCTTCCATCAAAAGAC
>PVIR01013987.1:7672-41243 GCA_004026965.1 Petromus typicus | reverse complement strand
ACAATCCTCCTGCCTCTGCCTCCCGAGTGCTGGGATTACAGGCGTGAGCCACCACGCCCGGCACTGTGGTATGTGGTACTGGTTGCTGCTGGGTGTGGGTCTCCATACCCAGTATTGTTATGTGGTTACCGGGGAATCGAACCCGGGCCCTTGCGCTTGCAAGACAGGCGCCAGAACCACTGAGCTAACTCCCCGGCCCGGCATCAGTATTTTTTAAAAGCTGGGTGATTCTAATAAGCACCTAACTTATCTATCTGTGCTATTCAGTGGAAACCCAAGCACCTGCAGCCACAGGGCTGGCTGCAGCAGTTCGTCCCCTTGCAGTGCACACAGCTGTGCAAGGTGACTTGGTCATTCTCTTGAGAGGTGACTGGGCTGGCCAAGCTGATTGCCCGAGCAGTGGACTATTACAGCCGAATGACCCTGGGACGTCTGAGCCTTGGTCTCAAGAGGCTTTGCCATGTCTTGCAACCCTGGGATGACTATGCCAGGAAGCCAAAGCTAGACTTCGCCATGGTGCCCATGTAGAAGGAAGAAGAGGCCTGGCTCACATCCAGCATCAGACCCACGTGGAGAATGAGGCTCGCAAGGCCATCGAGCGTCAGCGAAGCTGCCGGGGTCTGCACGCCTGTGAGAGACCAGGAGAGATGGGAAAGTGAAAGAGATGAGCAAACCAAACAGCTGTGCGAGGCTGCTAGGTTTGAGAACATTGCCTGGAGCTTATCAAATACCGGCTCTCAGGCCCCACCCCAGACTTACTGCATAACAATCTGTATTTTTGTAAGGTTTCCAGGTCACCATGCACATTAAAGCTGGAGAAGCAGCATACGGCCATCCACCATCAGACGCGGCAGACCTGGGGCTGTGCTATGGAAAGCAGATCACAAACTCCCTTTTCCTGTGTCTTCCCTCAGGCACACCACTTGACACCCCAAGCTTTCTTGGCACTGGGATGGTGACGGGACGATGGGGAGTGTCCTCCCCTTTTGGAGTCAAAAGTCAAAGCTTTGAAGAAAAGGCACTGGCACTTGGGCTTTTCTCTCTCATCCTGCCTGGGACAAGGACGCACGCTGGGGCTGGAGCAGATACCTTTCGACCATGAGGCAAAAACTGTGATCACCAGACCAGCTTGTGAGTGTGGCAAGGCAGACAAGGAAGCAGCTGGGTCCCTGGGGCAGCGTGAAATAGCCTGTGAAATAAGTCTGCCCTTCTCTGTTCAGCTATTAGGTAGTGTTTTACAGGAAGCCAAGTCCAGTGCTAAATCATCCGAAACCCCAAAACACATGAAAATTTCTTTCTATCATCAGAGAAGTCACCACAGAACACAACTGAAAAAGCAAATGACAAATCCAGGAAAATATTCACAGTATGTTCAACAGAGGGGTGATATCTTTAGCACATTAATATCTAAAGCTTTGACAAATTTAGAAAACCCTAAGCAGCCCCTAGAAAAATAGATCGGATAGCTTACAAAAGGAGAATTGCAAATTAAAAATCTGAAATCACAGCCGTGATCATTGGAATGTACACAGGACAATAAATAATCAGCACTTTTCACCTACCAGTTTGGCACAGATTTTTATTTCCTTTTTTTTAAAATTAAAAATTGGCAAATTGGAGTAGTCTTTCTGAAAAGCAGTTTGGTTGTACTAAGTCCAACCCTTTGATCCAGTAATTCTGTTTCTAGGAATCTGTCCTAGCAAATTAGCCAGAATTTCAGTTCAGTTTTATGGGAAAAGGGTACTATTTATGAAATGGTGTTATTTAGTATATGTGCTGCCGAAGCAAGCACTGAAATGGTGTTATTTATGAAAGTAAAAAAATGGAATTGTGTCCACTGGTCAATGATAAATTGTTTTGGTAAAGGTTGGCATATTTGCAAACTAGGATATTTCGCTGCATACAATGATTTTGTTCTTAACTCCACTAAGGAGCAGGAGGGGTGAGCTGGCAGCGTTCAGGTTTTTACTCAGGCAGCTAGAGCTGAAGTCCTCATGGCTTGTTCCAGAGACCTCCACAGTCTCGGCAGCCTCTGGAGACTGTGTCCTCGTCTGTCCAAAGAGCACAAAAGTGCATAACAAGAAATGAGTTGATGTGTGTGCAAGACCTGGCTAAAGAGTGCTTCCAAGTGGGAGGTTCTTAATATTCTTGGATGGAAAACTGGGACTCAAAACTCCAGCCCAATGCCAATTTTATAAAAGAAAAAGTATGAATATATGCATTTTTTAAAAACTGGAAAGAAGCATGCCAGATTGTTAAAGATGGCTATGTCTGAATATTTTTTAAATTTTTCCTTCTCTAGTTTTCAAATATTCTACAATGAGTGTGAATAATTTTTATGATCAGGAAATTTTTTTGCTTTTTAGAAATGAACTTTAAAGTCAAGCCCCAAGGTCCTTTATTTATGTTAACAGTTATGGGGTGGAACTTTTGGGTTGTTGTCCACATAAGTCGTTTGACATCCACCTCCTGACAGGTTAATAATTAATGTCTCTGTGTTCCAGGCAGGGTCCTAGACACATACGGAAACTATTCCGTCTGTTTGACAGTGAAGTACAGAGATAAATCCTTGTCCAGCATCACATAGCTGCTAAGCTGCAGGTTGAATTCAGTCAGTGCTATGCCAGTGCACTACCTGACACCTCCTGTGCCATCCCTGGTGCCTACCTCCCACCTGCCCCACATACCAAGGTGTGTGTTGGTCACGAAGGTTCCCACCCCCGGCACGTCAGGAGCGCCATCCTCTCTGCTGACGGGACCATCATTCCACATGAGGTCGAAGCCCCCGACTCGCTTTTCGTTTCCCGTGAGTCTGGACCGCCGAGAGACACGGGGTTGAAGAAGTTGCTGCACGTAGGCCAGGTCTCCCTCCTGGAACCCGGCACCCGCCCTGCCAGAGTTCCCTTCACTGGCTGTATCTGGTGACCACGCAGATTCCTGGGGGTTGTCCCTGGGGCTGCCACACCTGCCATAGTAACAGCCGCCTAATTTGTGCTTTCTGGCATTTCTGCTTTCTACCCAAACTAAAAATACCCCAGCGGTGTTTAGACACTAGGCCTGTCGTGCCCTTTACTGTATCTTCAGTGTGTGGCACAGGTCTGGCCACAGCAGGGGCCTGAATGCTGTCGAAGGAATAAGCATCCATTTCACTTCCTCTCAGGCCAAGAGTGGCTCTTGTCCTTTAAGGACCCTTCTCTCTCCCTCACCCACATGGCTCAGGCGAGGTTGACTACCCTTCCGGAGGCGGACACAAAACCTAGGCCTGGCCAGAGTCATGACCGGTTCAGGAATCGGCATAGAAATCTGTCCCCAGCAGTGAGCATCGGCCTTCCAGCCTTCACTGGGTAAGAGGGAAGAATCTGATACAGAAGGAAGAGGAGAGAGGTAGAGACAATAACATACAGACACACACTGGGTGGGAGGCATGGTGTGCGAGAGCAAACTACAGGGTAGGAAGAGAGGGAGCGGGAGGAAACACCCACCGATGACCGAACACCTTGATTCACGTAGTCCTGAAGCCAGGCCCTGGTTTTTATTTCCCTTTATGTATATGCTATTAGAACAATTCGCCTTACTGGATACTTAACATGAGCTAGGTATTTTACAATACATTATCTTGGTAAGTTAACCTAAGAATCCTGAGGGGTACTTGTGATGTTTCCTGTTTTACAGATGAGGAAACTGAGGCTCAGAGAGATGCAGTGATTGGTTCCTGGATCCCCCAGTCAGGAAGTTTTGGGTAATCCTCCATGACTGAAAGCTATAGATGGGCACTCTGCTCCAGGGAGGTCGAGTGCTCGGAACAAGACCGAGTCCTACATGGGCACTTCAGTTTCCCTGTCTGTGAAATGGTCCGGCAGACTACATCTGACTCCTCCCGCCCTCGGTGACAGCCCCACTGTCATAGAGCATGTGGCCAACGCCTCCCCACCTGGCTTCCATGTCAACCACGTGCAGTGTGTCCTCCAGCAGGCAGATCTTGAGCTCGTAGTCCTCCTGGCTGCTGGCTATCAGCGAGGGGGAAGCATTGACCTCCAAGAGCCACCTGGCACCAAGTAAGTGACAGCCTAAAGGTAATTGGTCCCCGGAGCCTCTGGGCTGTCACTGAGGCTGACAGGTACCCGGGTCCCACTCCCAGGCCAACCAGGGCCGCTCCCTCCATCTGTCCACTCTGGAGAAAGGCAGCTAGAGGAGGACAGGTGGCTGGGGGCAAGAACGAGCCCCCAGTGGGGGCTTCCTGCCAGTGTGGTTTCCTTATTCATACATGTGAGTACAAGCGAATCCTGCTCTTCCTAGCATTCCTAGCCTGACTACACCGGGGCATTCACCTGCCCTCCAGGGCTGAGGGGGTGGGGGTTGTGCGGAGATGGGGGAGCAGCTGGGTCTGGGAGGATACTTCTGGGACAGTGTCACCCTGTGCAGTGTGAACCCAGAATGGCGGGATCCTCTGATTTTTCCAGAAAAGCCAAAAACTCTTAAGTTTTATATAAAAATCTCCCAGATTTTATAGCCTGTCCATAAATTTAAGCAAAAGAAACCACTCAAAAGGCCAAACTCAAAGCAGCTACATCTTCGGGCCAAGGTTAGCCCACAAACCTCGATTTGTGCAGGAAGTGGGCATACAGGAGGCAAAGGCTGTCCACAGTCAGTGGGGGGCCAGGACCCCCTTTCCATTCTCCTCTCCCTGCACCCACACTTACTCCCTCTCCCTTTCTCCCTAATGCCCCTGCCATATCTTGCTGCACAGAAGAGGTGCTTCAACTCACTGTCCCTTGATCCGAGGCCTGACTTAGGTCTTGGTGTTGACCTCTTACGCCTGGATTCAAAGGCCCCTCTGCACCGACATGGTGGCTTTGCTGGGGGGACTCATCTCTACATCCAGGAGCAGTTCAGTGCAGGTCCTGACACCCTAGGCCTGGCCTTGGCCTGACACTGACCTTAGCCTCCTGCAACAATGTCACGCGGGGCGTCGCTGCAGTCCCTGCCAGCTCCTCTCCTCCCCAGGCACGCAGCTGTGTGCCAGCTTCCTGGCACCATCTTTCCTTACACAGCGCTTCTCACCCTCCACGCCCAAGACTTCCAGAGGGAACAGCTCGCTGGTACCAGGGGAGATTCCTGACTCAGCCAGTGATGGGGGGGGCCTCCTAGAGCCAAGCCCGGTGCCTACTGCTCCACAGGCAGTAGTTTTCATTCCTTCTCACTATAAGATGCAACCACAGTGACCGATCCCATTCCACAGACCAGCAAACCGAGGCACAGAAAACCAAGCGTGCTCAGGATCCCACAATTAGGAAATGGCAGAGCTAGAATTCAGATCTAGCGGTCTGGGAACATAGTGTGTAAACTCCGACCGCATACCCCCACTCACGGCTTGAGGTCCTGGTCGATGAGGATGTCGTAGCCATACAGCTCAAAGCAGTGCTTGTCGTTGATGATCACCTTCTGCACGCTCTGCAGGCTCTTGATGAAGATGTTGTCCATGTCGCTAAAGAGCGCCTCCACTGCCTGGGGGCCGTGCTTGGATGCTAGGTACTGCCGAAAGCGCTGGAGCATCCATTTGCAGCCCTGGGCCGGCAGCCAGGCAGGGAGGGACCTCAGGGAACAGAACCCTCCCTGCCGGGTCCCTTGAGCCAAGAACACAGCCTTTAATCTGAGTCCTGTGCTTGGGGTGATTCAGGAAAGCCCCCTTCTGAAGTGAAGATTGTGTGTCACTAACAGGCCCAGACCCACATGTCTCTGCCTGTGTGGCTCGTGCAAGCCCCTTGCCTCGGCCTCCCTCCCGAGGAAGGACTGCAGTGACCATGTGGCTCCCAAAGCCAAGAGGGGCACACAGACCACTACTTGTACACACGAGGCCTCGTAAGGGGTGGAGCCGGGGGAGGGAGGGAGGCAGCAGGTGTGGGCTGGGACTGCTGTCCTGTGCCCCTCATCTGGCCTCTGCCTCTGGAAAGCCTGAGAATTCTGTATTTGAATCTAGCCGTCAAGATATTATGCAGAGTAGACAGATCATAGATAGGTTAGATAGATGATAAATGGATACATAAGATAAATAATGCCTCTGTGTGGTAGGCCAGTCGACAGACTGATCAATAGGAGATACTGGCCAGGTAGAAGGAGGCATTAGTTTGACCTGTAACTTCCAGTTATTTCAAATAATCAGACATATGAACTTTGGACCATCTTGTACTTTTGCCTCAGGCCACACAAATGTGAAAGGTGGCCCTGCCCTATCAGTGACTGTGTCCCAGCCGAGCTCCTGGCCACCACCCCTGCAGGGCTGTGCTTGTGAAGCGGATGAACTCCTCACCTTCTTTGGGTGGTAGTCCGGAGATGTCTTTTGCACGGCGACATTGGTGAGGTGAACATCTGACGGGTTGGTGGTCAAGGCCAGTGTAGACAAGAAGAGTGTGCCCAGCTCTGTGTTGCCCTGCAAGGACAGCACTGAAGCCCTGGCTTGGGACTGACAGGAAAGCTATAAAATAGCTCAGGGTTCCCATATGTGGGGCTTGGAATCAGTCAGGTCTGGGCTCGAGTTCTGCCTGGGGTCCCTGAGCTTAACCTCTCTGAGCCCGTTTCTCTCCCTTGTAAATAGGGAAATGTGACAGTGCACTGGTGGTGACAAGATAGGAAGTACTAGTCCACATGCCACGGTGTGGAGAAGGAAAACCTTAGACGCAGTGAAGTGTGTACCAAAGAACTTTGTCCCTTTCTGGCCCCGAGTGTCACAACAAAAAGAAATGGAACACTTCCCAGTATCTACACACAGGGGATTTAGCAAGCCCTAAATCCACTCTCTGGACTATTTCACAGCAAAAAAAAAAAAAAAGTCTACAAGGAAAACAGGGAAACTAATGCTCAGTGGAATAAAAATTACATTGCAATGGATGGATCACTCACATGTAAAAAGTAACGGACAACACAAAAAGCTCTACGCAAGCCTGCAGAGAAGTATGCCTAAATGGTGAGCAGTTACCTAGAAACGTGCCGAGAGAAAGAAGCTTTTGTTCTTTTTTGTGCTTTTCCTGATTGGTGTTTAATGTACTATGTGCCTTTATGATGAAAATAATTTCCACTATGCTTTATTATTTTTATTACAAGGGAAAAGCATAGCAGTTGGAGAAAAAGTTCATAATGTCAGGAAATGTTTAACAACGAAAATAAGTATTTGCTGACCTGACTTTAATCCTCTGCAATTTTTAGAGGTAAGAGATTACTAAATGATGAACATCTGCTCAGACTTTTTCCTAAATGGAAACACTTTTTAAAAAGCAAATCAAGATAATAAACCAATTTTACACTTTGCTGAAGTTATTTTCTCTCTTTAAAGTGTCCACCACTTTTCCATTTCAACCACTTTATTTTTCTTAAAGATGCAGAACACCATTTAGAAGCTTTATAATTCTTTTTTTTCCCCACTTGTTTCATTAGATTCTTTTTATTAGATGCTTTATAATTCACTTCACACCCAGGGATATAGCCCTGTGATGCTGCACCTACCTGGCCAGTTCAAGGTCCTGAATTCAGTCCCCGGTGCCAGGGTGGAGGGAGAATATATATATGTAGATATAGTCCTCCACCCTCTCTTAAGTGTGATTTAAGTTGTTTCTATTTGTTCACTATTATATACAGGGTTTCTGCTGGCATTTTTTATATTTTGTATATGTCTACATAACTATATATGTATATACATATGTATTTGATTAATCTGGGAAAATTATATATAATAAATAATAAAGTCAGGTTACATACATCTTTCATTATGTTGTGATCACAAAATTACTTTAGTATTTGAAAAGTTGGTTTTGTAATATCTGAAACAAATATGCCAAATATTACTGTCTGTTAAAAATGGACAGTCAATGCACAGGGCTCTGTTGATAGTATTTTCTGCAATTTTTTGTATATTTAATACTGCAAAGTTGAAAACAGTTTAAATGAGGGATAGTAATGATATGTATTCACTCACGGTGAATATTTAATGAGTGAAATCTCATTAAATAGAAGGGGTCCCTGAAAGGGCTTGGGCTGTTTAATGAGTCCCCAGGTGGCCTGAGATGGGCAGACGCTTCTAAGCAGGGGTGGAGGGTGTCACATTTACGGGGGTGGGGGGGAGTCACCCTGCCAGGCAATTTTCAATATCTTTTGCATATTTAATTTTTATTTAAAAAATGAGGTGACAGTAGAACAAAACTAAATCTGATGACATGCGTGTGATAAATCCTTCCTAAAATTATAAAATAAAATATATATGCTGGAAATGAAATTGTCAAAGTCAAAGAAACAAACTGTAAGTAGTGCTCAGAGCCAGGCATGGTGATACCTATCTGTAGTCCCAGCGTTCTGGGAGGCTCAGGCAAGAGGATTGCAAGTTCCAGCCCAATGTGGGCAACTTCATGATTTAGCAAGATCCTGTCTCGAACCAAAGTTAAAAAGGGCTGGGGCAGCATCTCAGTGCAAAGGCCTTTGGTTCAATGCCCAGTTCCTTCCCAAGACAAAATAAAGGTACTCAGAAAAGCCTAGCATCGATCTCCCGTGCAGGTCGAGCAAATCAATACCTGGGACACACACTTGAACTGGACCATGAAAGGAAACCAGAGCTGTGATCTCGTGAAAAACATGGGCCAGTTCCCAGCCAGAAGCTCAGCAGGCACATCCACTTCCTTGGGCAGATGATCTCTCAGGACAAGTAATCCAGACTGCTGATCTAGCACCCAAGAATTTTTGGATGACTCCCCATTTTTTTCTGAAGCTCAGGCCTAAAAATCTTAAAACTTTTCTCTTTTGATGTGTGTAATTCATATAATATATTCACATGACTTAAAAGTACAAAAATGTAGACAGAAGGAAATATCTTTCTTCCACTCCTGTCCACCCATTCCTTTCTCCTGCTAGACACAACTTCCATTTCCGGTTTTCTTTTCCTGTGGTGGGATTGACCCACAACCTCACGCATGCTAGGGAAGTACTCCACTACTGAGCTACTCTCCCAGCCCTGCTTCCAGTTTCTGGTCCATCCTTCCAGGACCACTAGGCAAAGATAAGCAAACACACAGACATATGATTTTTAACATGAATAGAAGCATACTTTTCTCTGTGCTATACTTCAATTTTTTCCAATTACTAATTCATATCTGTACAGAATAAACTTTCCTATTCCATTGTAACAGTTGCATAGTATTAAACTGTCCAGATGCACTTCTCGACTTCTTGGTTCCTACTTTTTTTTTTTGCTCTCACAAAAGGGCTGTGCAGTGAGTAATCTTAGGGCTCATCTTTTCCTGGGCTGTGGTTGGAGGAGGAATTGCTGGATCAGAGGGTGTGTGCATTTGACTTTTGACAGACACTTTCCAGATTGCCTGCTAGGAGCATGGGCCAACTCACACTCCCACCAGCAGCACATGGGTGTCCCAGCCTTGCCAAGGCAGCCTATTAACAAAGCCTTGGTCTCTGCCAAGTGGATGAATGAAGTGGAGTTGTATTTGAATGAAAACACGAGCTGGTAACTAGGCATTGAAGAGAAAGGCATAGAAGGAGGCAAGCATTCTTTGCAGGGTGAAGCCTGTCTGCTCCTCTACAACCATGAACCTGAATGTCCATGACATTCAAGCCACCATTCAGCAGAGAAGCTTGGGACAGCAGCTCTGGGCAGGGCTGTGCTGCCCCTGTACCACCCGAGGACTGGGCATGCCCAGAGGGAAAGGACCAGGCCCTGCTGCACCTTGTGCCCAGACCCTGCAGATGCGGCTGACAGCTGCTGCTACAGTGGTTTCCTCAAGACTGGCAGAGACTGGACAGGGCACCGTGTGGGGCCTTGGAGCTCAGGATACATTGATCATCGATGCTTCTCAGCGTGAAGCGGGTGTTGGAGAATCGGGCAAAGCCATCTCGGTAGAGCCAGGCGCGCAGCGGGAGGTACTGAGGTGGTAGGAGCAGAGGGAGGAAAGGGGCGCACAGGGCCGCAGCTCCTAGCACCGGCCTCTGCTGTGCCCTCTACCTGGGACGCCCCGCCTTCCTTCCAGGTCACCCATCAGGCGTCCATTCTCACTCCAGCCTTTCCTCTTCTCTCCAGTCTGGGTACTGAACCCAGGGCCTTCCCACTGCAGTCCTTTTTTGTTTTGTTTTGAGACAGAATCTGCCTAAGTTGTTAAATTACTCCTACTGGGCTCAAACTTATGGTTCTCCTGCCTCAGCCGCCCAGAGTGCTGGGATTATAGATGTGCACCTCCATGCCCAATTTAACATCAGTTTTCAACTCTATCCCTTCCTTCCCGGAGGAAGATGCAGAAGGGCATCATGTGTGCCAGTCTCAGACATCGCCGTGTCCTTGTGCCCAGCACAGCCTCGCACACTAGGAGGGAGGAGAACAACTCTCTGGCTGAGAGAGTAGACTCTGGGGACAGGATATCTGGATTTGAATCCCAGTTTTGCCCAACGTGTGACCTTGGGCAAGTCACTCCACCTCTCTGTGTCTCTTCCCCACTGTGAATCCAGATGGCACTGAGAGTGCCCTCACCAGGTTGTTAGATGGGCTGGATGACAGCCAATCCGCTACACAGGTGGCCTGGTATTCACTGTGCTTGCCGTGGATGATGGAATGAAGGGGGACAGGTAGAAGACAAAGCGAGGTGCTAGGCCATCGAGGATGGTGAGCCTCAAGTGGCCCTTCCTCCCCCCAGGCCGTGTGTCCCCTGGACTCCCAGGTGGAGAGAGAACTCGCAAGGTCGCAAGCTCCCCTTGCCCAGCCCCCACCCCGTCTCCTGCTTAGAGAGCCTGGCTTGGAAACTCACCGATATCACTAGCACATAGACTCGCAGGTCAAACTTTCGGCCTGTTAGGCA
This sequence comes from Petromus typicus, assembly GCA_004026965.1. Taxonomy (NCBI): domain Eukaryota; kingdom Metazoa; phylum Chordata; class Mammalia; order Rodentia; family Petromuridae; genus Petromus; species Petromus typicus. The sequence continues at coordinate 30,405 of PVIR01013987.1, read as the reverse complement.
AAAAAAGAATTAATTTGTATAACAGATACTCACTATATATCAGACACTGTGCTCAAAGGGGGATACAGCAGTTGACAGACAGAATCTCTTTCACAGAGCTCCTCATAAAGCACACACACACATGTGCATGCACACACACATGCGTGCACACACAGACGCACCATGGTACAAGAAGATGATAAGGTGAGGGTGTCAATCTTGAGGAAAGGTTGAGATTTAGTGGCCAAGTGGTGACATATGGCACGGGAAGGTGTCTCTCCAGCCCAACACGGTGCAGGGACTTGAGGCAGGGCAGAGCCCCAGAGGGCACCACCAGCCCAGGCTAGGATGGCTGGGAGACAGGCAAGCGGGGCTGGCAGGGACAGACCACACGCAGACTTTGGAGTTTGTCCTGCAAAGCACAGGAAGCCAGCCCCCCCAGAGTATGCAGCGCTCTGGCCTCTGTGCCAAAGCAAAGCCAAGGTGACCGGGGCAGTGGGGTGCAGGAAGGTGGTGGTGGCCAGGGGCCCGTGGAGGCCCACGGGTGGTCAGGGAGCTCAGGGAAGGGTGGGTGTGGATGAGGAAGAGCCAGGCCCACCAGGAAGACCTGGAGGGAGGGGCTGTGAACTGATGGAGAGACTGGGGGAGGGGGATGATAGAGCTGTCGGGAGAGGGTCTGGCACGTGCTGGGGATAAGCTGTCAGCAGATGGCTGGACATCTGGGGCTCAGGGGTGAGGCCCTGCCGGGGACACGAAGCTGAGTCAGGACTGCCCGCCAGGGGAGGCCACAGTCTGGTGACAGGGAGGCAGGTGGCACTGACGTTGGTGCCATAATGTACCTCAGACAATTCTCAATCACTCCTCCCACGCCCAGGTCCACAGAAAGCAGCTACAGTTCGGCCAGGGAAGACACAGCGCTTCCAAAGGACCTGGGTGCCCCCAGGCCTTGTCCCCTTGCTCATTTCCCTCCAGGCCCACCCAGATGACATGCAGGACCCCAAGTCGATGCTCTCCAGCTCAGTGCTGTCCACTGCTCTAGGGTCCAGGCTCCACAAGAGCAGTAGGCAGCAGGACCCGGGCCATGGCTGGCACCAAGGAGGTGTCTATGCCTGTCTGTCAACAGTATGGTGCATGAGCAATTGATGTGGTTCCCCAAGAAGGGGGACTTTTATGAACCAAGAAGAGAGCAGGTAGAGTGTGCCAGCTCTAGGGAGCTGTGTGGGCAATGGCTAGGAGGTGGGAGGAGACGGGACAGATATCTACCCATTATTCTCTTTGCCCTGATGCCAGTCCGGGCCTTTAACAAGCTACTAGCTCAGAGTTGTTGACTGACTGCTCAAGTGACTGGTGAGAGGGGCGGGGCCAAGACGGGAATCTCACCTCCAATTAAGTAGGGATTCTCAATGTAACGCTGAGCTACGTAGTTCTCCACAGGTAGCTCATCTTTCTGGTCATCAGTACTTCTCGTGTCCTACTTGTAATAATGTTAATTATTAATAGTAGGTAAGCATTTCCATGTACTAGGCATTATCTTAAGCACTGTGCTCAAGGTACCTTATTTGACCCTTAAATAAACCCTCTTGGGGGGTGTATTAATATGATTGCCATTTTTTTTTTTTTTTTTTTAGGTTTTTTGAGACAGGGTCTCACTTTGTGGTTCAGGCTGGCCCTGAGCTCAGCCTCCAACTCACATCACAGCAATCCTCCTGCCTCTGCCTCCCGAGTGCTGGGATGATAGGCGTGAGCCACCATGCCCGGCACTGTGCTATGTGGTACTGGTTGCTGCTGGGGTGAGTCTCCACACCCAGTATGGTATGTGGTTACCGGGGAATCAAACCCGGGCCCCTGCGCTTGCAAGACAGGCGCCGGAACCACTGAGCTAACTCCCCAGCCCCATGATTGCCATTTTTACAAATTGGAAGCAAGCACAGAGAGATGGAGTGGCTTGCCCAAGGTCACACAGCGGGCCAGTGCTACGGCCAGGGTGTAGACTCAGGCACATGTGGTTTTTTTACATTGACATTTAAACTGGTCAAAAGCAAACAGAATCACATGCTACCACATGGGTGACACTGGAAAACATGATTCTAAGTGGAAGGAAGGTAGAGACCGAAGGACAGATAGTGTATGATCCCATTTACAGGGGCCCCCAGAGCAGTCAGATTCGTATAGGCAGAAAGTAGATGATGCCAGTTGGGGGCGGGGACAGCAGGAAGCTGGTACTGAATGGTCCAGAGTTTCGGTTTGTACTGACAGAAGGTTCTGCGGACACATGTGATGAGGGTTACAAAGCAATATGAACACACACGATGCAGGGAAGGGCCCACTGGAAGGAGAGGAAGGTCATGTTTATACAGCTTATCACAATCTGTAGAGAGGAAGTGAAATTTAAAATTCAGTCCTGCAGCAGCCACATGTCAAGTGCTTAGTGTCAGCACGTGGCTGGTGGTCACCGTATGGGAGGGCACGAATACAAACCATTTCTGTCGCCGTGAAGGGCTGACCTGGACAGCACTGCTGGCCCACCCCAAAGGCCCCCAGCTGGATGACAGGCACTGTCACAGGCCAGCTCTCCTAGCCTGCAAAGCCCTTTCCTACCACCATCCCCTATAGCTACCCTGCAAGGAACAGAGGTCCAAACAAAGGACCACTGCCTTGCTGGATTGGCACAAGGATCCAGGGGACACTAGAGCTCAGGCGTCCTGGCTGTCAGACAGACCCCAGCCCCACCAGTCATCACGCCCTCCTGGCAGCCAGGCCATTGCTCCCCGAGACCTGGGCCACCGCACCCATACTCACATGGCTGGCAAAGGAATTGATAGTGGCAGTGGAGACACGGCTGGACTGGGACTCCAGGCTGGAGAACCTCTTACTGGCAGTGCCCTGACAGTGGCATGGGAAGAATTGGGACACTGGGCCAGGGAGAGGCATTACGGAGCACCTGCTATGAGCCTGAAGGAGCTGGGACATTCCGGACCTCCTGCACCGTGGACGCTGCTGAGGTCCAACGGGCTGCACCCATTTCCCCAATAACATGCAGCCCCTGGATGGCAGAGGCAGGATTTGAACTTACTGCACATGTCTATGCACGAGGCAGTGAGCGCAGGCAGGGAGCCATCTCTGGAGCTCCACCTAGGACCCAGGGGAGGAAGCAGCCCATCCCTGTCCCTCCCCAGCCTGGGAGCAGGAGGCAGATAAAGCACTTAGAGTACTGAGCACTGCTAAGTGCCAGCCATTGTCCCTAAGTGCCAGCCACTGTCCCGGTGGCTTCTGTTATTAACTCTGCATCCTCAACAGCCACTGCTATTATCTCCACTTCTGGGGGCAGGGAGGGGCCCGGTAATCTGCCCAAGTTCACACAGTGACTGAGTGGCAAGGTCAGAATGTGAACCCAGGCAATCCAGCTCCAGAGACCCCCCACTGTGGGGAGGACAGAGGAGCCTGTTCCCTGGCCAGGGCACAAGTCTGAGGACTTGGGAGAGACAGGCTCACCTTTCTCCAGTCCATGATGTCCTTCAGTCTCCGGAAGAGGAAGATGCCCTTGCCCTGAGACCGCGCCACCTGCGGTGGGTAGACAAGGAAGGCAGCTTTCGAGTGGGGACTGCTGGGGCCCACTGCGCCCAGGCCCCTCTCCAGCATTTCTCCATGTCCATCCCCCCGGGACCCAGCTATGCTGTAGGGACAGAACGGGGGGGGGGGGGGCAAGAGCCTGACTTAGCTCACAAAGACATACATTTGCATGAATAATGCAAAAGAACAGACAATTAAAAAACCATTTCTAACAGTCCCGGGAACATATCATCCAATTCTTTTTTTGGAAATCAATTTGCCTTCCTAATTAGGTTTTGCTTCAGCTAATACTGAAATCAGTCTGCGTTTACTGAACCCTGGCATGGATAATTCATAGCTCTCAGAAGCTGGGGGTTGGGAGAATCTTCAGAGTCTTGTGGAGGGGTCCTCATGGAAGGTATTACTTCCTCCTGTGAGTGAGAGCCTCCTGTACTGCTCATTGGCCAGGCCTTGCACACCCCCAGTGCCTGGGAGCTCACTATCTGTCCCTGCCCCACACAGTCCTCTCTGCTGCAAGATGGCTTTGTCAAACAGTCACCCCAAAGGTATATCCTAGTTGTCCATTGTGTGTTGGGTGATGTGTTATCACCATACCTCAGACTTCATGGAAATCCCACAGCCTAACCTGCACTGAACTAAAGTTTGCCAGTCTGGTCTGGCTTCCAGCATTTCTGAAACAAATCTGACTCGAGGGCACCAGAATTGCCCTTTGGTTATCTGTAGCCATCAACAGGTCTCTCAAGTCGTCTCTTCTCCAGCACAAATGCACCCAGCAAATGCAAGTTCTTGTTTCTCTCTGTTCTCCTGGGACATGGTCCCTCCGGCCCACCAGAGGCTCCCTGTACGACACAGGCCAGGCAGGGCCAGCAGGGGCAGCTGCCCCGCTCTGCCTGCCATACTGTGCACTCTGGATCAGAGCTGTGTGTGCTTAGAAGGTGCACAAAAGACTGGGAAGCAGGGTGACGGCACAGGGGCAGCCAGATACGTACAGTGACTCTGAAAAGTCATGTGTCGGTGGACATCGAGAGCTTCCAACAGAGGCCCATCCTTGCAGAAGGCCTGAGCAGGGACATCGCTATAAACAAGTCCTTAGCCTCATTAGTCACCAGGGAGATGCACGTGACACCACAAGATGATGCCATGGCACTCGCTTTGGGAGCTACTACGATTTCAGACAACAGCAAGCATTGGTGAGGACCCAGGGACACCAGAACTCACACCCGCCAGCAGGAGTCCACATGCTGGGCGGAATAACAGCTTGTTCCCCAGGGACCTCACAACAGAAATTTGGAGGTGGACAGGGATGTCTGTGGCAGCGTGGTTCAGTCCTAACAGCTCCTACTGTGAAAGTCCCAAACAGATGAACATTTGCTCAAACAAAGAGTGTTTGAACATTTCCAGCAGTAGGATGAACCACAGAGCTCTCAGGTTGGTGGGGGTACTAGGCACTGGCGCTCAGACTCTGACTCCAGGGAGAGCGAGTACACAGAGAGATCTCTGCTATTAGGGGTGGGCAGCAGAGGCTGTGAGGGGAAGGGGGGGGGCTGAGAAGGGCTACTAGGGGTGTGATGTTTATGATCCTGGTTCTGGCTACCTGAGTATGTTTACTTTGTGATAATTCACCCCATACGCCCATAACGTGGGCATTTAACATGGACATTTATTTAACTTCCACTGAAAAATACCTTCTACGGTTTATTCTTTTCGATCTCAGAACCCCAACCTCACCACTGCTGGCTGCTCCTCTGTAGCTATTCCCCTCCTACTCCTTTCTGGTTGAAAAAGCCTGTCTCTTCTTTTGGGGCTAGAAAGGGTAGAAACAAGTTTTCCTAGCTTTCTTTGCAGCTGACGGATATCACATGACCTGTTTTGGCCAATAAGACCTAAGGACACATCTGCTTAGTGATTCTGGGAAGATTTTCCACCAGGGCAGGAGCCAGTCAGGGTGGTGCACACTTTCAGTACCAGAACTCTGGGAGAGTGAGGCAGAAGAATCACAAATTCAACCAGGTGTGGTGATGGCTCATGCCTGTAATCCCAGCACTCAGGAGGCAGAGGCAGGAGGATTGCCCTGAGTTTGAGGCCAGCCTGGGCTACACAGTGAGTACAGGGCCAGCCTGAACCACAAAGTGAGACCCTATCTCAAAAACAAAACAAAATAAAAAAACCCCGAAAATCACAAGTTTGAGCCTAGCCTGGGCAACTTAGTGTTTTATTGACATCTTGTCTCAAATAAGAAAAGGCAGGGGATATAACTCAGTGCAAAGGCCCTGGGTTTAACCCCAATACCAAAAAATAATTAATTACAAATACTGGGAAGAGAGAGAAAGAGGGGGGGAAAAGGGAAAGAGAAAGAGACAGACAGATACTGGTAAGGAAATAATGCGAAGCAAGGCAAGCCTTTGCCCATCCCTCGAAGTTTTATGTTTTTTATTAGAGGCAGGAAGAATTTACTGAAAGATAGCCTCTTTCTAAGAGAGACAGAACTGGCCTGGAAAGTGGTTTGTACCCCCCTCGATGTTTTATGCCATAAAATGTTCTGTTCAAGAGATATCACTGGTTGTGCTACAGGATGTTCCCACCAAAGGTATCAACAATGTTCTGTTAACTCCACCGATCTACCTCAACACACATCCTTGGCCAGTAGGTGGGCCGACCCTCCATCCAGTCAATCTCTATATAAAATTGTGTCCATTTATGTTCCAGGTTCAGACTCAGGGTACAAACTCCTCTGAGCCCTCTGGTGTAATAAAGGTTCCCTCCATCTCTCCGAGTGCCACTCAACTTCTTCACTCCCAGAGACCTTCAGAGAGCCATGACATTTGGCTGTAATACTTGGCGGTAACACTGAGCTGTCACATGTCGCTGTGTAAGAGGAAATAGTTGGTCTTTTCCTTCTTTCTTTGAAAGCTATTGTCTGCAGTGGTGATATCTGCACCTACAGCAGTCACTTCATATCCAGTAAGCGACAAAAAGTCGACACACTCAGCAGATGCACAGCTGACGGGAGAAAGAGTCTGGGTCTTCACTGAGCATGTCCCCAGCCTGGACCTCCCACCCCACACCTTCCCTGTCATCTGACACAGGAGCTATTTCCTGTTTAAATCATCTTTAGACCTTGCCATGCCTGTTCCAAGATCCTTTCCTGGAGAATACCCCAAAGAATGAAGAACCATCTTCCTGTCCCGCAATGTACCAAGGTTGTTGGCGCTGAGATCACCCATTGCTCCGGCAGATGGCAGCTTCTAAAAGCCATCACAGCGACATCTCCAGTCTCAAGAGTTCTCGAGAGATAAAGTCAGCTTTGCCTCCCCTTGAGTCCGAGGGGAACTTCAGGACTGTTCCACGCTGTGTGGCAGGAGTCACCTGCGTCTCTCCTCTGCGTGCCCTCGGGAACCAGCGGCCATGCTGAAACTCAGAGACCACTGTTGTTCCAACTCACTTCCTGTGGGGGCAGTTTGCTCCTCATGGATAGACGTCTGGCCACCGACGAGGACAATGATTCCTAATGACACTGACACCTGTTACAGGCCCACAGACTCACCCGCGTTACCCTCTGACACAGGGCTAGTATCATCACCCTCTGGAGCCAAGGAAACCAAGGAACAAAGAGGCCAAGCATGTTACCCAAAGCTGTCCAGCCAGCAGCGGAAAAAACCCAGGGTTTAACAGTCTGACCTACAGTGCCAGGGGACACAAATCACAAGGTAAGTGTGAGGCCATTTCTGGGAATGTCTGTCTCAATAGTTGGGAAGTAAAATATTTTTATATGTAAAAAGATATATTTGTGATTGAAATAATTTGAATGGATTGTTAGAATGAATTGTAGCTTTGATTTTATGCAAGCTTTAGAGCCCTTGGCCTCCTGGCCACTCTGTATCATGTGACAATCATGGTGGCATTCACTGGACGTGGCTCCCACATGGCCTGTCCCTCTTCCCAACAGAACTGTATCTGGGTCAATACCTCCTCGTGAACCTGCCTTCTGGGCCAGTTTAGTCCCCTCCTACTGCCTTGATTGACTCAGGTGCTGACCTATAGGATGCCACGGAAAGTTTGTGTCTTTCAAAGGTGACACAAGGCGAGGACATTCCTTTGTTGTCACAGCATGTAAAGGTGTGAGGACTTGAAGACAGAGCTGTGGCAGCCACTTTGTGACTGAGAGGAGCAGCCTGGCACTTTGGTTCGGAGATGATGGCATTGTTGAGCCACTTACTACAGCATCCCTGAGACAGCCATTCTTTGTTAAACGAGATTCTCTCAGAGGTATACACTTGAATACAAAAACAGTTTTTCCACCTTTATTTTCACATCCTAGCCAGATTTCTATATTTCCTTCTAGGTAAGTACAGGCAACACTTAACAGGACTCTAAGCCAGGGCTATCACTTTGCCACTGGAAGGAATCAATTATTTCTCTATTGCATACCAGTGTTTTGGCTATTTCAAAATGTGCACCATACGACAGGAATTGTGGTAGTGACAAAACCTGCTATTAGAGCCTTTAACTATTTGTGAAAAGCACAAATATGCCTAGAGCACAGAGGACTTTGGAAGAGTGTGTGTGGCAGTGTGAGAACGCACCTCTCGGCCCCCACCGAGGTCTGAGAGCTCCCCCCACCTTCGCCCCGCTCCCCTAGGTCTTTCATGATTGAATCTGTTTCCTAGAGGCCCACACTATCACAGTTTGATACCTGTTTTCTAACAGAGTTGCTTTTTTTTTTTAAAACCAAATGTCCTTTATTTTATGCTTTTAAGACCACTATTCTTTCATAGGTATATACTTATCTCTCATTAAGTTGTATACATGAAATATGCACAGCTTTTGTGTATAGTTTGACAAGCTATTTATTTACTTATTTATTTTTGGTACTAAAGACCGAACCCAGAGCCTTTGAACTGAGCTCTAGCCCAAGCACTTTTTATTTTTTTTATTTTTGAGATAGGGTCTTGCTAACTTGCCCAGGCTGGCTTTGAACTTGGAATCCTATTGGCTCAGCCTCCTGAGCCATTAAGATCACAGGCATGAGTACATGCCACACTGGGCTAATAAAGCAGTTTTAAATAGAACACTCTTCTGTGATAAGGTCCACAGAATTCACCCCACATAAAGGGCAGAGAGACAGATCCGAGGCCCTGTCCTGTCGTTTAAGCCACTGTGTGTGTCTGGAGAGGCACTGTGTGTCTGTTATTTAGTGACCCAGGCCCCCTAGCTCTCAGTCATTTCTGTGAAAAAGCCCGAGAAGCCCTGTTGGGACACACGAGTGTAACAGGAGGTTCAAATGCGGCTCATCCAGCCGGCCCTCTGGAGGAGGCCCAGGCAGGGGGTGGATTGAGGCAGTGTGTACATGACACTAGACCTGCGCGAGTGCTCGTGTGTGTGTGTGTGTGTGTGTCTCACAGGACTCTGAATCCAGGACAAGGGATCTACCACCACCACAGCTACAGCCCCTACAATGGACTTTTAAGAGCCAAATCAAGGACCTGCTCTTCTTTTATTATTTTTTTCTTTCTTTCCTTCTCTTTTTCCCCATCTCTACCCATCTCCAGGTCCCCTTACCATCTCTACATTTTATGTTTTTATTTTGGTCTTTAGATTATTTAAACTTTTGATTTCTCATATAAGAGACACTATGAGATAGTTAACCTTCTATGTCCAATTAATTTCATTTAGCATGATGGTCTCCAGGTGCATCTATCTTGCTATGAGTGACTCAAATTTATCCTTCTTTATGGCGGAGCAGTCCTTCAAATAGATACTGCATTTTTTAATCCATTCATCTGTTGATGGACACAGTCGGCTTCCAAGATTTCGGTATTATGAATTGTGTTGCTATAAACACGGTACACATGTGTCACTGTAACATGATGTCCTTCAGTCCTTCAGGAAGAGAGCCAGAAGAGGCCTCGAGGGGTCAAATGGAATTTCTAGTTTTAGTTTTCTGAGGAATCTCCCTGCTAATGTCCATAGTCACTGCACTAATCTACCATCCTGTCAACAATGTGGAAGTGTTCCTCTTTTTCTCTCAACCTCACTAGTCTTTGTAGAATTTTTTATGACAGCCATTTTTTCTGGAATAAGATGCTGTCTCTGTTGTTCCAATTTGCATTTCTCTAAAGGTCACAGATGCCAAGCACTTTTTCATGTACCCATTGGCCATGGGTACTTCTTTCTTTCAGGAGTGTCTATTCATTACCATTGCCAGTCTGGGGGGGGGGGGTCCTCCTATCTTGGAGGATCTGGTTTTTTGAGTTCTTTATATATTCTAGATATTAAGCCTCTGAGAAGTAGCTGGCAAACACTTTTTCCCAGTCTGTGATTGACTCTTTATTCTGTGGGTTGTTTCTTTTGTTGTACAAAAGCACTTCAATTTGATAAAGTCATATTTGTTGGTTGTTGATATTATTTCCTCTGCAATTTGAATTTTGTTCAGAAAGTCCTTGCTTGTGTCCTACTTTACTTTCCGACACATCCAGTGTTCCTGTCTTTATATCTAAGTCTTTGATCCATTCTCATTTAATTTTAGTACAGGGAAAGAGATATGGGTCTAGATTCATTCTTCTGCACATAGATAACCAGTTCTCCCAGGACCACTTAACAAGGAGGCCACCTGCTCTCCAGCATGTGTTTTTGGCCCCTTTGTTAAAGAGCAAATGGCTGAAAGTACCTGTTCTGCTCCGCTGATCCACATGTCTGAGCTTGTTTTGTTGCTGTTGTTGCTGGTACCATACCGTTTTTATCACTGTACCTTTGCAGTATGACTTGAAGTTCAAGACTGTGATGCCTCCTGCTTTGCTCTCATTGCACAAGTCTGCTTTTGATATTCTGAGTCTCTTTTGGTTCCACGTAAGTTTTAGACTTGTTTTTTCTAGTGCTGTGAAGACTGCTATTGGTTGAGTTCACATTAAATCCACATATTATTTACTATAAAGTGGCCATTTGACAATAGTGGTTTTGCCTATCCAGGAGCAGGGGATGTCTTTCCATTTTTCAATGTCCTCTTCAATCTTTTTTTTTCCAGAGTACACTATAGTTTTCATCTATAGTCTCTCAGTTCCTGAGTTAGGTTAATTCCTAGGCATTTAATATTTTTTTTAAACTATTGCGAACAGTATTATTTTCCTGATCTCTCTGTTTCTGTCTATCTCTGTATCTGTCTCTGTCTCTGTCTCTGTCTCTCTCTCTCTCTCAGTAGGCTTATTGTTGGTGACATGCTCTTACATCCCCCAAATTACTACAAAGCTGGAAGATGGCCTGGGCCTCAGGCCTCATGGGAAAAGGGTCCCCGCTGAGTGGCACTGAGGGACAACATTGCCTGCTTCCCTCTGACTCCAGCTCTTCACTGGCTACTTTGCAGACACTGCAGAGAAAAATGGCAGAGGGGAGGCTGACAGGGGAAGGCTGTCCTGACACTGACCAGGCCATGACAGGAGAATTTCTGCCTAAATGTGGAAAGGCCCAAATGAGTCACAAAGACAGGCTTATAGAAAGAATGGAGGGACTCGGAGGACTTTCTTCACTCTTTCTCTCAAATTTAGAATAATGTTCTAGTTTTTAAACTTATCTGTGCACCCAAAGGAATCCAAACATCCCAGGACCAACATCCCAGCCATGGCTCTCAGTTGGTAGTGGCTAATAACGCCTTTGTAGTCTGGCACTGTAACAGAGACCTGGAGGCTGGGCCTGAAGATGCCCAGTGGGTAACTAAAAGCAGCAAGGAGCTTGGCATCTCTGCCTTCAGTTTTGTCATCTGTCTGCTTTATTACCTTAAAACTTTGGGCCAGGTCTCTGCTCTTCACACAGGCCTGGTAATCGCTGAATGATATCTAAGTTACAACTTTTATTAGCACGAAATTTACCCAGCTTATCTCACCTCCTTCAAGACTGAGGATACCAGCATACAAGGAATGAAAGTAAGTTTTGGGACTCACAGGGACTTCTAAATAATAGTTTTTACAACATCCAGATCCAGACCCCCTTGGATGTCTACAAGTCTCCAGTGATTATCCTGACCTGCAGTCACCTGGGATTCTGGGCAAAGCAGACCAGCCCATCACGTCATCTCCACGCCCAGAGGAACCCATAATCTCATGACAGGAAGCAAACAGCTCCTCAAGCAATGATGGCTTTCTCCGGACTTTGGAGAGAGATGTGGCTTGAGATGTGGCTTGAGATGTGGCTCAACCAGACATCAGCTTGACCAGGGTTACCTACAGTGTCAGCTCTGCAACCCCCCAACCCCTGGTTTTGTTCTCCTCTCCTATAAAACCCCCAAACCTCTATCAACCCTTCAAAGACAGATTTGGGGTTGTGCAGTACTGGAAATTGAGCCCAGGACTCTCACACTGAGCTTTATTTCTAGCTATTTTTATTTCTTACTTATTTATTTATTATTTATTTATTTATCTTTGAGAAAGGGTCTCGCTTTGTAGTTCAGGCAGGCCTCAAGCTCAATATGTAGCCGAGGCGAGCCTGGAACTCACAGCAATCCTCCTGCCTCTGCCTCCCGAATACTGGGATTACAGGCGTGAGCCTCCACACCCGGCACTGTGGTATGTGGTTCTGATTGCTGGTGAGCATGTCCACACCCTGCCCTTTTGTATGCGGTTACTGGGGACAGAACCCAGGCCCTTGCACTAGCAAGGAAGCGCCGGAACCACTGAGCTGTATCCCAGGGCCCTTTTTAAAATTTTTTTAAAGACAGAGTCTTGCTAAGTCACTAAGTTGCTGAGGCTTAGCTGGAATTTATGGCTCTCCTGCCTCAGCCTCCCAGAGTGCTGAGTTACAGATGTGTGTCACCAGTGCCAGCCCCAAATCAGACACTGAACCTGTTTTTCTGTCCTCCTATCATGGTGACACTGACTCCTTTCCTGCCCTTCACCTTTGCTGGTGTCCTGGATTTGTCTTTTGGAGTGAATGACCCACATGGTCTGTTGAGACCCTGTAGTCAAGGCTTTCACCCTAGAACTGGCCATGGTGTGATGGTTCATCTCATCTATCAAACAGCTCAGTGTTAGTGCCAGTTGTTTAGCTAAGCCCTGGTCTGGATGTTGCTCTGGAAGTGTTCTGTGGATGTGACTGACACGCACAGTCAGTGACTTCAGTAGAGGATGTCCCCCTCAGTAATCGGAGTGGACCTCATTCAGCTAGCCAAAGGCTTATAACCAAAACCTGGGATTCCTGGAAAAAAAGGCCGTTCAGTCAGACATCATGGAAAATCCCTGTAATCTCAGCATCCCTGGAGGCTGAAGTGGGAGGATTGTAAATTTGAAAGCAGGATCTAATTTATCAAGACAGTTTCAAAGTTAAAAATAAATAAATAAAAGCTTGGGATGTAGCTCAGTGCAAAGGCCCTGGGTTTAATCCCCAGTGCTGTAAAGAAGAAAAGAAGGAGAAGGAGAAAGAAGGAAGGAAGGAGGAGGAAAGGAAGGAAAAGGCAGAACATGAGAAGAAAGAACAAGAGGCGAAAAAAGGAGAAAGGAGAGGAGGAGGAGTAAGGGGAGGAGAAATCCTGCCTTGAGCCTGTGACAGAGAAACCTTGCCTGAGTTCCCAGCCCATCGGCCTGACCTGCTGTTTCCGAATTTTGATCCCCGCAATATCGCATGACCCAAGTCCTTAAACACCCACACCCTGGCTTGGGTTTCCCTGGAGAGCCCTGGGAACTTGTCAGGAAGGCACATTCACAGGCCCGGAGAGCTGGCCTGGCCCAGGCCTGGGAACAGCCGCTTTCCAGCCTCCCCACTCCAAGTGCCGTCCATCTGGGGACCAGCAGCAATGTCATCCGGGTGGGGGTCAGAGCAGCAGCTGTTTGGCCTGCCCCGTTACGCAGAGGCGGGCTCTGCTGGTTAACCAGATCCCCAGATGACGTGTGGCCACAGTTCAGTTTGAGAAGCACCGACTTCGTGCTTCCCAGGGGCAAGTGGAGGAAGAGGTATTAACTGGGCTCTTGGAAATAATGTGGAAAAATGGTCAGTTACTGGGCTCCTCATGCCAAGCCCTTGATGCCACTCGTGTGGCCTGTGCGTGTCACGTGCACCGCCTCATTGTCTTCTCTCACCACCCCTCAGCAGTAAGGGGTTACAGGCAGGAAGAGACTGAGAGGGGACGAGTAACCCAACCCGCTCAGGATCACACAGCTCACAAATGTCGGGTAGAGAATTAGAACCTGGTCCATGCAGACTTGAAACACTTGCTCTCCGTACCCTACATTCCAGACCCTCAACTATTCAAGGGAGAGGACACACGTGCGCATGCGCACACGCACACACACCCCCACAGAGCCAAGATTCTGCCTCTTAATTACAGCTGTCCTAGTGTCTGCTGCTAACAAAGGCCCTGGGCTGGGAAAGGAATCAGCTTAATTTGCAATTGCTCATTCGCAATTAGTACAGATTATCATTTGTCTGAGAGGATAATGGCGGGAGCTGGAATCTACCCCTTGGGTCACAGCACTCATCCTATTCCCTGCTGCCACCGCCAGAGCTCTCAGTGCGCTTGCTCTGGACACAGGAGCGGAGTCCCGCACGCCCAGGACAGGAAGTCTGGGACATCTTGGCTCAGCCCTGTGTGAGGTCTCTGTGCTGCTTTCTCCTGTCTCCTCCAAGCTGATTGCTAAATCGGCATCAGCCAACACGGACTCCCGGGCTTTTACTTGGCTGCTCCTGGCCATCCCCCGGGTCAAAGCCCACCACTAATTCGTATCCTCAGGACTGTGATTTATTGAGTTCTTATTACGTGCATTACCTGTGCTAACTCATTTTAGTCACACAACAACAATGTCGACAGATACTATAGTTAATCTCATTTTGGGGAGCTTCCAACAGAGAAGTTGAGTAATTTGCCTGGGGTCACACAGTAAATTAATGGTACAGTTTATATGAGCTTTTACTCTTGAGAAATCTGCCTCATTGGGGGATTCCTGCCTGCTATTCCCTCTGCTGACACTATTCTTCCAGAGACGCTCAGCACAGCTGTGACCGTACACATGGCTTTGGTTGGCTCAGTTTCCTCTCAAGGAGGTGGAGACCACACGTAACTCACCAAGAGCTGAAATCCCAGAGTCCCGGTCCAAGCACCAGTGCCATACTTGGGTACAGAGGCCTCTCAGGGGCTTCATCTTTGAAATGGGGCTATGACACCCACACGCAGGGAACAATTACGCCACAGGGCCCTTGGCACGGCCTGGGGACAGTGTCCTCTTAGCTCAGGAAGGGCGCTATGGATCCCCTGCCCGGTGTCCTAATGACCACTTGCCCTCAGTTAACACCTCCAGCACCTGACCTGTGCGGCTATCTCTGCTGGGTCTGAGCACCGCAGGCTGTAGCCTGTGCTTCAGGGGGGAGAGCTCGGGCCGAGACTGACCACCCAGGTGCAGGTGGTCCCTCAGCTGGGCCCCAGACTCCCCCCGCCCCAGGCCCTGCACAGTCACTCACAGGCTTCATGATCCAGGTGCTCCCCGGGTGCTTTCGGAACTCCTCCACGAACAGGTGGTACTCGCAGGGCATCTCAAAGGTCTTGGGGAAGAAGTCACACTTGGCTGCCTCCAGCTTTCCTGCCTCACGCTCCAGCTGTTTCCGGAACCGCTTCAGGTTCTTCACCATGTAGTTCTTGCGGGTCAGCTGGGCGGTAGGGCAAGCAGGAGGCCTTCTGCTTCTGGCCCTCACCCTCGCGTCCCCCGTCCCACTAGTGCAAGCTCCCCACCCATCTTGGGGCCCATGGAATGCAGCAGCAGCAGTAACAGAGCAGCTCTGATGAAACACCTGCATCTGTGACTATCCTCACTTCACACACGGGGAAACTGAGGCTCAGTGCGGGTCAGCAGCTGCCCGGGGCTGTCCACTAACTGGCAGCATATCCAGGGTTTGGCCCTGTCCTTTCTGGCTGCTGAGCTCCATTTTTAACCATTAAACTGCTTGAAAATTTTCAACAACTCCCACCAATGGCTCCTCCAGGTCAATCTTTGTGATCTGACTCCTCCAAGACCTCCCTTCTGTCTAAACCTCAAAATTTTCTGCTGGACCCTCAAAACATCCTCCTCTTTTGAAGCTTCCACCCTCAAACCAGACTACTCCAAGCCTGTAACCTCAGATCTCCACCCTGACAGTCTTTGGCCTCAGGCCTTAGCTCTGTACACCCTCAAGCCATCTGGCTTACCAGGTATCTAGGCTGCAGACACCTCACTCAACATGTACTCCAACATCCCCTTACACTTTTCATCCTGGGCCTCGAGCGCCCATACCAGCTCCTGCTCACCACACTCAGGTGCAGGAGTCCACAGGACCGGCTCACCTCATAGTGGTTCCGGAAGTGACTGATCCTCACGTGATCATCCATGTAGGTGTGGTCGAAGTTCTCCCGGAGCCAGCTGACGTCGCACCAGTAGAAATCCCACTCCCCTTCACTGGGGAGAAAGTCACAATGTGAGGCCCTCAGCGCTGCTGGGGGCTGGGGCCGGGGAAGGCATGTCTGTCCCGCAGGAGCCTGTAGCAGTTGCTGTGGGTGCTGCCGCTGAACATCTCTGGCTTCCCTGACTGGCAGCAGACCTGGGCACATTGAACCCACAGCGCCTCCTGGCACCTGTCAGCAGACAGGACAAGTCCCCTCCAGAGTACCCCCATGCCCTGTAGCACGTGACATGTCTGTTAGCTGTCTGGGCCCAGGGGCTTCCACCTCACCATCAACCCTCCAGCTTGCGGTATCAAGTGGTAGAACTAGGTCACATCAGCAAGCTCCTCCCAGCTCACAAAGTCCCATGACCAAATCCTCAGAGCACTCCAAGAGGTGACAGTGTTCATCCCCACCACTCTTCAGGGCTCCATGGCCTTCTCATCCAGGCATGGGGACACACTCAGCCCTGCCAGAGTCCACATTCTGACCTCAGGCCTTCAGCATCACAACAGGGAAAAGGACAGGGAGCCTCACCTACCAAATCTGGGTAGCAGCAAAGGTGCAAGAGCTGGGGAGCTACAAAAAGATGGAGCAGAAAGTAAAATACCACCATGCTTGCTTCCACATTCTCAGAAAAACAAAACAAAGCAAAACAGAACAAAAACAATTTGCAGCTATAACTGAAGCCCCCTGAGTGGTCCTTGTCGGAATCTCTCCCTTCTCTCATGCTTTAAAGGAAGCCAGTAGCCGTATGTTGGTTCTAGTACTTTGTATGTGTGTGTTTAGACACAGCACACAGTGTGGATCAGCATCTTTTTAAACTTTGTAACTGCTAATGATTTATTGCTAACTACAGTTTGTTCCGGGCACTATTTGAAATGCTTTTGTGTTAGCTTCTGTTCTTATGTCCCTGTTACAGAACAGGAAACAGAGACAGGCACAGAGAGGGATTTACCCCGGTCACCCAGCGCTGTATTCCAGGGGAGGATCTGAACCTAGGCCGGCAGGCTCTGGAGCCCAGACTACAGTAACAACTCCGGCTTGTTTCCTTTCACAACTGGCTTCTTCTCACCAAATGATGAACCATTTGATCATAGAGATCCAATCCAGCTCTTTGTCTCCTTTCCCCTACCCCTCCCCTTCTCCTTTTTTCTTTTATCTACTTGCAGTCCTGAGGATCAAAGGCCTCCTCAGAGGCCCCAGGGCCTCACTCATGCTAAGCACATACTCTACACTCTAAATCTCTTCCGAGAATACCATCTGTACTGCCGTGTTCTCTTCCGTTGGTTGAACATAGGGTATTTACCCTTTTCCTATTAAGAAAAATGGAACGCTGAGGAGGCAGCCATCCTAGCGTGACAATGACCCCATCTCCTCTCACCTAAGTGGGGACAATGCTGTGGAAAATTGCCCTTCTGAAAGAGGTCCACACTACCACACCTCCCACTGTAGGAGCTGCAGGCTGTGAGAGGAGAGAAACCACGAGAGCCTTCTTTGTTTGCTGGCCCAGCAGGCAAGCATGCAGGATCCCCAGGTGGCTTGTTTCGGCTGGGCTAGTCAGAATTCCTATACCGCAGGGCTGGAGCCCAACACCGTGCTGCCCTAGAGCTAAGTTCTGAGGAGCAGAGCAGAAGTCAGAAGAGCGACCAAGAAGTTGGCTGTGCTCTGTGAATGCAGCTCCCTTGGAGCTTGCCAGGAACTAAAGATTCAGTGTTTCTCAGTTCCTTGGAGCTGCTGGAGGGTATCTCTCCTGAACAGCACCCCATGAGTGTGGGACCTGAGGCAGGTAGACAGGTCCTGCCTCACACTGAGCTCAGAGGTGAGAGTCGGGGGCTCCATGGGGAATTCTCTGTCTCTTGCAGGGGGCACTGTGTGACGACATCTCCCAGCCTGGTGCCGGTACCATCATCAACTTTCAAAGCACCTTTTACAAAGTCTAACAGCCACGTTCTCACTTTAATGTTGAACATGAGAAAAAAAAAAAAACCCACATAAATAGCAAGACAAATAGCACTTGCAGAAACAAGCACTGCTACAGACACTACCATCGTGCTATAGAAGCTCCTTCTAAGTAAAACAATGAGTCAGTCTCGGAATAATCCTAAGTAAACAGCACACACTGCATAGATTTGTACAGTGGAGGAGTGACACTGAGGTCAGGAAGCCCTGGTGTCCCACCGTCTTCCTGAATTATTAATGAAAACCTGAGGCCTGGCCCTCCCCCCACTCTCACCATGGCAGCTGTGAGGAGCAGCCTCACAGCCAATGGGAATCTGCTGAAGAGGTGGTCACGTGTTCTGCAAACAAACAGGCACCACAGAGCCCTGGATCTGGGCCAGCAGGCTGGGGATCCATCCAGATATCCCCCAGCCTCCTGTTTTCACAGAGCCATGGCTTTCTTTTCACACAGGGAAAGGAACACTAACCCGCGGTCTAGAGCTCTGATTCTAGTCCTACCACAGGTAAAGACTCCTGTGTGACCTTGCTTTTTTGTCTGGGCCTCAGTTTCCCTATGGGAGAATCAAGACTAGAAACTTCTAGTCAACACAGAAGATATCGATAAGTCAAACGAGCAATAAGTAAATACATAAATAAGAAGTGAAGGGGCTAGAGATATAGCTCCATGGTGCTATGCCTGCTTGGCAAGCATGTGGTCCTGAGTTTGACACCTAGTATTGCAAAAAATTAGAAATTAAAAAAAAAAAATTTAGGGCCAGGAATTTAGCTCAGTGATTCTGGCATCTGCCTTGCAAGCACAAGTCCCCAAGTTCGATCATTGATAACCACATACAACAATGCCAAGTGTGGTGGCTCACGCCCACCAGCAATCAGTACCACACACCACAGTGCCAGGTGTGGCGACTCAACGCCTATAATCCCAGCACTCGGGAGGCAGAGAAAAAATTTTTAGCAGGGGGGAAAAACTTTTCCAGGAGAATGTCACCTAATAAATGGAGGACTGAATGAGTTAGTCACCATTTTGCACTAACACTGCAGCAATAATCGATTTAGGTAAGAATCTTCAAAGAATGTTAAAGCCACTGTGTTAAAATTTATTAGATAATTGCCAGGATATCCACATGGTGTCAAGGTATTGACCCACAAGACACTTATTAATTGCAACTTGTTTATGAAGTTAATTTTCACTGGAAAAACCTTGCAGGCACCAGCAGAGCTCAGTGATGTGGGTGAGATCCCAGTGGCAGGACACACTGGCATCATGGGCCCTTCAGTGTGCTGCCCTGGACTGCACAGGGTCACTTTCGTGCCATTCATGTCAAAATGCAGGATCGTGGGATGAGAAAAATCAGACAAGTCCGAGTCTAGTGTCAACCTGCAAACAAAGAGGACTCTTCAGAAATGTGAAGAATACGAGGACAGGTAGACTAAGGACCATTCACACACCTAGGGAATAAATACCAACTAAATACAGGGACCCTGGGCTGAATTCTTGAACAGAAAAAGAATGTTAGTGGGGTAAAAAATTGATAAAATTTAAAAGATGTCTGTGGCTAACCACATAGTATGAGCGTTCGTTTCCAAGCTTTGACATATGTACTATAATTCCATAAACTGCTAAAAGAGAAAGCCACGTGAAGCTGGTAATAGAAGGAGCTGTGTGCTACAGTGACTTCCTATGTTGCCAGATTCAGTATGATATCCTTACCCTCATTACCTCAGGTTCCCACGATGGTTGCTGCTGTTTCAGACTTCACATAAGGTTTCTCAGTGAGAAGCAAGAGAAAGGATAGTTCTGGTCATATTTGTTTTAGACTCTGACCTAACAGAGAGTCTATACTAGACCAGATTCTGTTTGGAAATACAAAGCCCTAAGTCATGTTCCAAGAAATGAGACCTCAGATAACTGTGTCTGGTGGAAAGATCCTGGCCTATTGGCCCTGCTTGATTTGAGTACTGTTGAGGCGATCTGGGAACAGCCATGCTGTGTGACCCCACACTGTCATCACCAGACTAGTCCCTGGGTCCACCTCGCCATTGAGCAGAAGCTGAGAAAAATCCAGGCAGAAATCACAGCAGGCAGAGACAGTGCCCTTTCCCATGTACCACCCCCACCTGCCAACACCCCCCACCTCTCTAACTCATCTCCTTACCCCATCCCACTCAAGTCGTCTCTCATGACATCAGTTCCTCTGGCTCCAGGAAAGGCCCCTACTCTGATACCAGCATTACCAGTGATCCATGAAGACA
This sequence comes from Petromus typicus, assembly GCA_004026965.1. Classification (NCBI taxonomy): domain Eukaryota; kingdom Metazoa; phylum Chordata; class Mammalia; order Rodentia; family Petromuridae; genus Petromus; species Petromus typicus. The sequence continues at coordinate 10,259 of PVIR01013987.1, read as the reverse complement.
AATCCACAGTAGCTGCTGTCATTAACTCCATCACCATTGCGGTAATAGTCCCGGGGTCCCACAGGCAGGACTGGCCTGTCTGTGGCTCCTTCGCCTGAAGCCTGCCAGCATAGCCCACTGACAATTTCCTAAGGGATGATCAATTATAGCCTGTCTCCCACTGGACTACAGCACCAGCACTCACAACATGTATTCACTTGCTCCTTTTCTATCTGAGAGATGGGCCGGATGGGGTGGAGATGAGCCTGTGACAACACATGCAGGACGCGAGCCACAAGTCCTACCTAAGCCCACCAAACTAAGTCACCTCAAATGCAATATTTTCATTACTGTGGCCCAGTTTTCTCACTAGTCAAATGGGAATGACAGAGCACCTTCCCGGAAGATGTGTTGAGATGATTTAAAGAAATCGTGCATGTGGAGTCTACCAAGTCCAGCAGCCGAGCTATTGTTAGACAACAAACACTTATCAAGCACTATGACTTGGTGGCTGCTGGTCCCTCCCTCTGATCCATTCTCCTTTTTTTTCTGTGATAACTATATTCTCACTGTTTACCTGGGGAGGTGTGAGCATACTATTTTCCAGATTTCCTGGAACTTGGGTGCAGCAACATAACAAAATTTTCTTTTATTTATTTATTTGTTGTTGTTTTGTTTTGTTTTGCCCAACCAGGGATAGAACTCAGGAACTTGCACTTGTCAGGCAGGTGGTGGCACTACTGAGCTACCTCCCCAGTCCCAACATAGCTAAATTTTGCCAATCCAGAGTCGAGGGACTTCGCAGTCATGTCCTCTCAGAGAAGGTCACACCTTTACTTACATGCTTCCTACATGCTGCTGTTTGGAAATGTAACACAGGACTAAGCGCCATCTCGGATCATGAGGAAAAGCTTGAGGAAAACATTATAAAAAGAAGGAACTAGGGGGGGCCGGGGAGTTAGCTCAGTGGTTCCGGCGCCTGTCTTGCAAGCGCAAGGGCCCGGGTTCGATTCCCCGGTAACCACATAACAATACTGGGTGTGAAGACCCGCAACCAGTACCACATACCACAGTGCCGGGTGTGGTGGCTCACGCCTGTAATCTCAGCACTCGGGAGGCAGAGGCAGGAGGATTGTGATGTGAGTTTGAGGCTGAGCTGAGGGCCAGCCTGAACCACAAAGCGAGACCCTGTCTCAAAAAACCTAAAAAAAAAAAGAAGGAACTAGGGCCGGAGAGTTAACTCAGTGGTTCCGGCACCTGTCTTGCAAGTGCAAGGACCTGGGTTCAATCCCCAGTAACTACATACAATACTGGATGTGGAGACTCACGCCCAGCAGCAATCAGTGCCACATACCACAGTGCCGGGCATGGTGGCTCACGCCTGTAATCCCAGCCCTCAGGAGGCAGAGGCAGGAGGATTGCTGTGATGTGAATTGGAGGCTGAGCTCAGGGCCACTCTGAACTACAAAGTGAGACTCTATCTCAAAGAAAAAAAAAAAAGATGGAGCTAGACCGGTCCCACATTCCTGGGGCATCACCCCACTGAGTCTGCTTATTGACCTCAATGAATCAGACAGAGAAACTTCTAGACACGTAGAGCCTTTTCACTTTGGGTGCCTGTTACATGCATTCACACCTTAACCTTCACCAAGACCAGCACCTGTTTCGTACATGCCAGGGATTGTTTGCTTGTTTGCCTCCCTCAGAATCCCCAGAGCCCTGCACCAAAGAAATGCGTCCTTACCCATGTTTTGGGGCATGGACTAATACATGGGCAAAGAAGAGCAACCCTTGACTTGGGCCCATCCCTGGGGACACAACCAGCAGGTCTCTGCTGACTGGGCACCTTGTTTCTCTGAGAGTAGCAGGACGCTGACCTTGTGGGGGTCTCACCCTGAGTGGGTTTGATGACACTTAGTGCCAGCTGGCCTTAAGTAATGGGTTTGGTACCTGTGCACCTTATCAAAGCTTACAGACAGAGATGGCGTCAATACTGCACTGAACACACAGTGAGTACTGAAACAAATGTCAGAGCCACCGTGGGGCAAGTCCAAGGGGCCAGCCAGGGAAACCCCGAGGGGGACAGGAACTGTGAGACAGAGAAGAGGGGACACGGGTGGAGGGCGGAGGGCTTACTCTTTCACTTCCACCCAGCCTGGCCTGGTGCGGAGCACGTCCATCAGTGTGTTCACAAGGGTGGTCTTGAACCGAATTGATGCTTTCTGATCTCTACAAGACAGGGCAACAAAACACTTGCTCAGGATCGGTGATTTCCTTGAATGGCCCAGGGATAGAAAATGCCAGAGATGAAATGTCTGAATTTCAGAATTCAGCATCATGAGATGACACTTCAAGTCATCAAACTGAGAATTTAAAGAACCTTTGAAACATTGAAGAACAACATATTATCCAGTGCCCATTAGGTGCTGTACACATTCTACAACCGATTTTTAAAATGAATTTTATTTTACCCCATTTCCTCCTCCCATTTCACCCCTCCCAGCCCTACATACAAAAGCTTTGATTGTAGAAACTATTTTCACTTTTTTCTTGTCCTCTCCTTCCTCTCTCCTCCCTTCCCTATTCCCCTTCCTATTTAAATATTTTT